>JASDQU010243504.1:17252-67338 GCA_032191745.1 Picea mariana
TAAAAAATGAATAAGAAGGTCTGAAATTCATGAGACAGGTGACAGATAACTCTCACACAACAACCCTCCCAAGATCCAATCTCATTTTTAAACTTCACCCTGGTTTATTTTTGGTTTGCACGCCATGTTTTTGCCTTCATCCCTTATCCTGTAGACCCCTGGAGATAACCCTGCAATAAAAAATATTATATGTGCAGAAATCATCACATAAGCTTGATCAAACAAATAAATGTCAGCAATTTGCAATTTCACCAGAGCTGAGATCTAAATCTGCTATATCAAGCCAAATATTTCCCATATGAGGTTGATTGCATGATTAACTGCTTCTACCTCTGTGCCCAGTATTTTCTTTGAATCTGCTTTGTGGATGATTGCCTTTTGTCTGCCTGGTACATTCATTGATGAAAAATCAAGGAAAATGACTTATAGAAGCTAGCGGTGCTCTCCCCAGTCTCATTTTTTTGCCTATCTAAAAGTACAGTCATATTGGTTGAAAGTTGAAGGTTTATGGAGAAATTTTTCCAATGGTATAAAAAAATAGAAAATGTCAAAAGGAAAGAAAGAGAGTGGAATGAAGGCAGTTACTTATTGATTATCAACTCCAACAATGCGTGAACATTATTTAATACAATTTCTGCCAGATGAGATCCACTCGTACGTTCAAATGGAATAAAGAGATATTTATGTCAGAGGTTGCAAAATTAAATTCTGTTTATATCGAAGCAGCCTACGTCTATAGTTCCAGGCCATCATATTTAGATAATTACAATGGTTGGCATTTGCAAAATTATCTGGCAGTTTTGTTGATAGAAATCGATGAAGATTTTTTGACGATATTATTTCTAAACTGTCATGCTATATCAGGACGACAATTCTAACCATGTGCAACAGGTCATGTTCTTGCGTTTTCTTATATGCCAATGTTTTTTTGTTGGACTACCTCAAGGATGGAAGGGTGGAGCGACAACCGTTTGTGTTTGGATTCTTGGTAAATCAGTTTTGATTGCCAACATTGGAGATGCAAAGGTTGTCCTTGCAAGGTCAAATACTAATAATGACCAAAGGAGTTCATAAAATTCCAATTGCACTTGGAAAGCTATTGTTGTAACCAGGGAATGCAACACTTGATCCATTATGGAAAGGATTGAGTAGTGAAATAGAACTGCGATTGGGAAATATTTCTGATTTTTCTGCTGCATCAAATAGGAATGTTGTAGCAACATCCATGGCACCACCTATTCCTCCTGGTACACAAAGGGTTTTTCCATTTATAGAGGCATTTTTGTTTTATGTGAGAAGTTGTAGCTAGGACCCATTGTTGTGCAAAATAATCCTGATGATGCTAGTGTGAGTAATGCTACACAATATAGAAGAGCAGAAGCACGTATGACATTTGTAAAGTTTGCTGAAAAGCATCGACGACTTCCGAATGCTTTTGTGCAGCATAATCCAGGGCTATTAGAGAAGTCTTTTTCTCTTATGCACACACTTCTCCACCATTGATGTTGATTGATTTCCCTGGACTTGATCAAAAGATTGTGGATGATTCAATTACGAGTGAATATGGAGAACACAGTGATGCAAGTCTATTGGTAGTAGTGTCGGTATAACAGGAACCTAAAATATCTTTGTCCCGAGCTCTTAAATTGGCCCTTGAATTCGATGTTGATGGAACAAGGAATATTGGTGTTATCAGTAATTTAGATCACGAAACCACTGACCAAAAAATCCTTGTTATTGTTCAAACACTTTTGTTGGGACAGGGACCACGCATGATCCTAAGATCGCACTACAGAGATTTGACTAGTACTTATATGATAGCCTCCTTGGATTTGTCTACAATTTTGGACTTCGTTGATTCCAGCCATGATTTGATTCTTGTTGTAGACACCACCATCTCTAATATCATTCGTGATATCGTCGCTAACTGTGGGGTTGATTTTGATGAAGACCTGGGTGCTTTGGTTATTGATCACACCAGCTATGTCATTTCAAAAACTGATAGTAATCACACTTTGTTGTGTGTGACTATTCACTAGAATCAATGAAACTTTCAGCCACAACTTTCAAGAGATGGTTGTTGATGGAGAAGTAACACTTGATGTGCATGATATGGATTTCGACAAGTATGCTATTCTAATAAAATTTAAGGCAAACTGGATAGTTGCAGGTATTGAGTGCCCATTATCAGTCTAGAGGGGAACGCTCACTGTCAACAATATTGTATCTTGTCTCACTACAGGATCTTGATGGGAACGTTTATGGAGCAGCTTCAGAGGCTCATCTTTTCCTTCACAGGACCTCTCACATAGTGAAGGTTGGATGACGTAAATAGGTGTGCTCCAACAAGAATTATTTCTCCCTAACACTATGCATTCATTCGATGACGGACCACAGTCGGGAAGCATGGTTTCTTTAGTATTAACGCAAGATGAATGCGCCCAAACCACGGTAATTGGCCATTTTGGCAATTGGTTAACTTGATATGCTATATGGGTAGCTAGATAGGGCATTACTTCTTTTCTCACAAGGAGCAATCTGTTGGTGAATGTTGTTAACCATTATAAAAATCTTGTTTCATTTTTGTTTTAAAACAATTTATTTTTTTTCTTTTTGTTTGGTTTAAATTTGTTTGATTGATTTAAATGAACTTTTTTTTTGTTTTGTTTTTGTTTGTTTGTTTTAAAAATAAAACAAAAAATTGTTTTTTTTATTATAAAATAATTATAATAACAAAAACATAATAAAAAATATAAAATATAAAATATCAAAAATAAAAAAAATTGTTTTATTAAAAAAAATAATAATAATAAATTAAAAATAAATAAATATTGTTTGTTTTTGTATTTTGTTTTATTATAAACAAAACAAATAAAACAAAAAATAATGTAATAAAATTAGGTTAAACATAATAAAAAATAATATTAATAATAATAGTAAAAATAAAATAAAAAATTACAAACCAAGTATAAAAATGAAAACAACAAAAACAAATAACATTGCAAATGAACATTTTTATAAATTCATGAAAACAAATGGAAACATGTTTTTTACGCTAAGAAAGCAATCAACGTTGAAACAAGCATGCGCACAACACCCACGACAAGAGGTATAAAACCACATTTTATTTATTTTTACTTTGTCGCATTTGTCCTTCTTTCTGCATATTATATTTTTGAACATCTCACAAGTTTTCATGTAGGATTCATACTAAGTTTTTTCAGGTGCATGGTCGATCACATCTTGTTGTTGAAGTGATTTTCAAAACTAAAAAAAAAAAAAAATTTGAAAAAAAGACATGCTTTCTTGATTGCTTGAAGGAATTGTTACTCATCATAAACATTATGACGTTTGTTGTTACACAGAAACCTTTTCATAAACCCATTTGTGTCATGAATGTCTTCCTCCATTTCTCCTTCAAAGCATATTCATCATCCCTGTGTTAAAGCCCATATTCCATTGAATTATCCTTCATGACTTCACACACACCTATCTTTTTGAGTCGCATACATCTCTTTAGCTTTTTCAGTTCATTTTTCCTTGTCAATAAAACTATCCAACTCCCTTTCTATGACTACATTGCATTGCCATAAACACTATTACTACTGAGATCTTTTCATTTATATTCCTACCACTCTTTTTATCAGAACTCGCGTTGACTGATGTGGAATTCCTTAAGGCCCACCTTTCAACAAGTCTTGCCCCATTGACCTCAACACCTTATCTAAGATATAGACCAGAGTCCATTTGAGTACCTAAAGGATTGCATGCCTCAATGGCAAGTTCTCTCGCTAATAGTAATGGAAAAACATCAATGTCCCTTGATCGCTGAATCTTGCAAGTGGCTTGACCTCAGCTCATTCATTCGTACTTCGCAAGATCTACTCAGGTACCTTGGCACTCATTTACATCGATGGTGATTTTCCTCACCTTGGTTAATGAAATTCATCATTGGTCGGTAATCCAATGAATTCTTTTCATGCTCGACATCGAAACATTCATTCACATGATTAGAATTGTACCATCAAGTTTAGTAGCAGGTGAAGACTATACACTTTTCATGACTCTATCAGTAGTTACAACAGCATGACTTCATCCATATGAGAGTACCACAATTCCACTTTCATATTTTCTCTTTTCCCTGATTCATTCAATAGCAGTTCAAATTCCTCCACTTCACATTCTCTGATCTAGCAGTCATGGCAGTCGCAACTACATAATCAATCACCTTTCATATGATCCTACAGTAGTGACATCTTCCATGCTCTAGCAGCTGCATCAACCATATTCCTATTGCATAGTTCATCAACATTTTGGGTAAGTGGAGGTATGTTATTTTCTAAACTTTCATCATGTAATTCCTCAACTACTAGCAATGAATAATTTGGAAAATTCCCTCACCCAGTTCCCTTTCCTTTTAACTTCTATGACATATGCCACATTGCATGAGGACAAGCAACAAATTCAGTTGGGTGTAGGGGACTTTATTCACTATCATCACTTCGTTTTTCCACATCCATCATTCCATTTTTCGTGTCATTTACCATTTATGAACATTTCTTTTCCAATGACACTCTATTACACTTTGCTTCATAAGCATTGTTGTACATATTGGCATGATTCACAAATATAAAAAAAAGGGCTTTCTTATACTCAGTGATGTTTTCCTTATGCACATTGATAACATACATTTTCCAGTAAGAATATGGGAAAATTATTATCATAACAACAAGAGAACAAATAATGAAATGAATGTTGTTAGCACAAGAACCAACATTCTTTATATCCATGGTTGTCACACAAGAAACAACCATAAAAAAAATGTCATTTGTATTCATGTAAATCCCATCCTGAAAAACATTCATTATCATCAGTCAAAACCAACATTCAAATGCCAAAATTTCTTGAGAAGATCCATGCATGGTTGCATGAGGACATGCAACAAGTTAAGTTGGGGGGTATGTTGGGGCTCAGAAATGTCCTATTCTCATCCACCTTTCCCTTCATCATTCGTCGCATTTCATTGCCCCATTAACCTTTCACGATATTATTTCCATAAATATACTTGGGTTTCACCTTATTGTTATCCACTTTATTCATTTTAGTATTAAAAGGGAATTTGTGATTAAATGTTACAAAATTGACATGTTTTCATATATATCTCAAACATGTGTGAGCTTTGTAATCTGTAGGAATATGTGAAGGATTAATTCAAAGGACTTCTCAAATACTTCCTTCACCATTTCAATATTTGAGGAGATAATTCAAGCCCATTCCAAGGAGAAGATCATGGATATTTGGTTGGAATATCTTATCCAAGATATATGAGAGATATGTGTGAGGATTTAAAGAGATTATGTTTTGTAATAATGGGAAATATGTTGAGAGAAAAGTGGATCTATAATAATGAGATGGTCATCTTATCTTCAAGGTTCTCATGTATAAAAGAGAGTGCTCTCTCTTCATGAGATTTCAATTGTAAGTAGAGAATTAGAGTAGTCATTAATGGTAGTCATTAGGATTCAAAAGAGAAAGGGATTCTTAGCTTTGATTCATGGTTTTGGTTTTCATGCTTTTATTATGTTGTTATGAAGATTGATTCGGTTATTGTAATAGAAGATTGCTTCATTGGGGTGAGCTGACATATGTTGTTGTGTTATTCAAATCTTCACATGTTGTGCTTGTTTTTCCTTCATGTAGTTCTCCATTTCTAGATTACTTCCATTTATGTAATTTCCCATTCTTAGAGTAATTTCATTTACGCAACTAGATTAATTCTATTTCAGTCGTGTGTTAGATTAATGATTCAATTTACGTTGTAGCTTAAACATTAGATTAGATTAGTTCTGCTTCAATCTTGCATATACTTTGCGTGTGCTTCATCAGTTTACAAACCCCGGGTTGAAAAATTAGATAGTTGGGCAAGTACTACAACTTAATTAATACAAGATTAGTTCGGCCCATAATAACGACTGTCATTCCCTTGTCACGATTGTTGTTCCTTTTCCTGTTCATTTGAATGGGACGATTGTTGTTCCTTTTGCTGTTCATTTGAATGGAATGATTGTTGTGTCCTTTTGTTATGGTTGTTGTCCCTTTGCAGGGGTTGCATCTCAGGAGGAAAGGTATTGAAAACGAAAGGTAAGAACCTATGTAAGCGACAAGTAAAATGCTTGTGCCAATGCCTACCTTTGGATGATGCATAGAGGTTATATTTTAAGACATCCTTAGAGCCCAACACTTTCCTTGGTATAGAAAATAGATAGATAACCCAAGATTGGCTCATCTACCCATTCGTTCGAGTAATATCCAAGTAGGTTGTAAAGGGAGGAGATAATTTGATTTCCTTTTACTGAGAAAATTGATTATTGATAGGGGGGATTTGCTTTGGGTAATGGGGCACTCTCAGGGAGAAAAAGTTTAAAAATCTGCATTCTCTGAGGAAAAGACAATTTCTGGTACATTTCAGTTAGGATCTCAATGGTAAAAGGAGAGAAAGATTTGGCTCTGGTTATTTGCAACATCTGGTAAATGGCTTCGGGTGTGATAGTGAACATGGTCTCTCTAGAGGATGAAACAACGACTCTCTGATCGGGAAGGTAATGGGCCTCGCACTTGAGGGAGAATTAAGGGAAATGATGAACTTGGGGAAACAGATATAGAGGGAGATCAGACTGCCAGAGTCCAATCACGTCACTCTGGTCTAAAAAAATATCTTTGAACCATGAATGTAGCTCAGCAAAATTGAAATCACATCATTTTCTGAGATTAGGTAGTCTTTGTTAGCTAGAGGAATTCGGTCGAGGTCAATAGGCAGCAGAAGGAATGGGTTTTCCTCAACCTACGAATGTTTAGACTTTGATTCCATCAATTCAACTGGTACCTGCAACTTGAAACAAAATCGTTAGTTGATTATCGGCTTTAGCTCGGTTAGTGACAGGAAATGGCAGGGGACGAGAGATTTGGTTTATTGAATGTATTAACAGTGTGATAATGGTGGAGATGGGATTAAATTGGGTGAATGAGTATCCATTAGGAGGGAGGGACAAATCAGCAGGCTTAACGGATATGTTTAGCTACATTTAAGGGCCAACAGATACCTCGGGGATGAGGTGTAAATAAAAGGATGGATGATGGGTGCACGAGAATGATGTGGAAGGTTGTGATTGGATGAAAGGTGAATGGGATCTGATGTGTGTCGGGTGAGTGGAGGAGAATATGCGAGCGGAGTGATGAGACATGACTTATAGGAGGTGGTAGTGGAGTGTGACCTCAGGGGACGGTGGTGGTAGTGGAGTGTGACCTCAGGGGATGGTGGTGCTAGTGGAGTGTGATGTCACGAGACGATGGTGGTATTAAAATATGGTATGTAGGTTTTCTCAAAGTGGGGGGTAGGTGGTAACCGGTTTGGAGAAAGGGGGGTCCGAGTTAACACAATGGTGACATGTTAGGATGGGACCCACTGGGGAATACCACAAACTTGGACCCCCCATGACCATTAAAGGGAGAATGGTTGGGGGGGTATGATATTACTTGTCATTCATCGATATGAGTGTCATTTGCTCAACCATGGATCTCGCTGCACTCTTTAATCATGGGGCGCAAATCATATTACAGTGCAGAAACTTAGGATACCATGGATTTGTGGGTTTTTTGCGCTATTTTATTTCATTCTGCCACCAAGGGGTTAGAATACAACCTTCTAACCTAAAAAATAATGAATCTCATCCAACATCATGCTTGTTTTATTGAAGTAAAGCCAATTAATCTATGTTCTAACCTATTTACCTAACACATTTAACCTAGATTAGATTGTTGGGCTAAAAATTACTCTATCATGGGGCTATTTGATCAGGTTTAAACAGTTTGATCAAATTTATTCACTAACTAACCTAACTACTTGTCTAAGATTAAACAGTTTAGACAAGCTTATTCACTAATCCTATCAGCATAAATTCAAAAAGGCTTCGCCATGGTTCAACTATATGGATCAAGTCATTATTATTGCATGGGGCTTTATCCATTTTCTTTTATGGCCTCTTTTATTTTTCTTTTCTTTATTTTTCTTTCTTTTCTCTTTTCTTTCTTTCTTCTTTTCTTTTTTTTTTCCTTTCTTTTTTCTTTTCCTTTCTTTTGAAAATAATTTGCAAAATGAAATATTATTTACAACCAAATTACACCGAGAGTGAAAATTTTCCAATCACCAGTTGATCCTATGAAATATAGGGTTATAACAGTGGCTATACCCGGGGATGGTACTCTCCTTGCGAGGTGCTAAGAACCTATTTCCCGATGTCTGTAAAGATTTTTTTCTCCATTGCTTATTTTGCTATCTGATTTGTTTTTATTTTGAGAATTTGGTGGCACTGGTCAGTGGCTTAGGGCCTTCTCCACGAGCTTAAACCATTTGATCAATATCACCATACACAACCTGAATGTAAATAAATGGTATGTACACTGGAAATGGATTTATGATATCTTTATTGGGGTGGAAGATAATGCTTCAGCTTCCTTCCATTTACAGGTCCACCTAGCAGTTTTTCTCCATCACTTTCTTTGAGAAAAAATGTGTTATTTCCTCTGAATGCCTGAATTATATAAGGGTCTTTCCATAAGATATAAAACTTTCCATGTTTACCCTTATCCTCATTTCTAGAATCCCATTTTAGCACCAAATCAGCCAACTCAAAATCGTCCTCTTTAGTTCTTTAGTAATAAATCATTTTGATACCTTCCTGGATAACCTGAGTATTGTTATATACTTCTTCTTTGGACTACTAAAAATGGATCATTTGATTTATTCTTCTTTGGGTATCATTTGTCTCTTCTTGTACTTCCTGCAATAGCTTCATCACAGGGACCCCCAAAGAAAAAGGAAACACTTCCTCGATACCATATACCAACTGGTATGGAGACATACCAATTGATCGTTTGGTACTCAGTCTATCAACCCAAAGCGCATGAACCAACTTATTATGCCATGACTTCTTGTTCTCTTGTAGCATTTTCTTGATGATATTCAACAGTATTTTGTTTGAGGACTCAGCTAGCCCATTTTCCTAAGGATAATAAGTTGTTGAGTGTCCCAAAGTAATGTGGTATTGGCTACAAAAATCTATAAGTCTTTTGGATCTGAAAGTCACTGCATTGTCAGCTATAATTTTCCTGGGCATCCAAAGTGAGACAAAATATCAGTTTCCAAAATTTTTATGATAATAGAGTCATTAGCTTGCCTGCATGTCACATCCTCGATCCACTTCATGAAGTAGTCTATGGCTATGAGAATCCACTTATGTTGGTCCGAGGAGGGTGGATGTATTTCTTCGATAAATTCTAAACCCCATTGTTGGAATGGAGCTTCAACTAAGATGGGTTTCATGGGGAGAGGCAGAAGCTTCGTTTTACCTTCGAAAACCTAGCATTTGTGAGAATAAGTGACTTTCTGATGAACATCAGCAAACAATGTAGGCTAGTACAAACCATCTGTGAGAATCCTGTTAGTTGTTGTCTTCCAACTGAGATGACCTCCATAGTCCCCTCCATGGAAATCCTGCAATACCCCGTCAACTTCATCCTTCAATAGGAAATTAAACGAAATACCTCCAGGGTCTTTCTAATAAAGGTTTCCTTCTAGAATACAATATTTCAATGTTTTTAGTTTAATAAATTTGGCTTTGGTCTTAGTCAAACCAGGAGGAGCTTGTAAGTGATGAAGTACCAAAATGAGGTTTGCATACCAAGGAGAGTTTAATAATACCTCTTTTACATTTGGAGTCACCTTCTCTTCCTGGTCGTCAACTGTAGCCAAAAAATTAATGTCTAGAGAATCAAAATTGGATTCAGCCATTAGTTTGGCCAAACCCTGACCTTTGATCAATTTAGTGGGTTTTATTTCAATGTCATATTCCAGAAAACCACAATCCACTTTCCTCTCCTACCATCTGGATTATCCTAAGTCAATATATCTTTTACCATGGCATTCAAAACATATGCAATTGTGTGAGAATGGAGAATATAGACTCTAAAATCTTTTATGGCATTTACTAGGGAAAAATCTTGTTTCTCCATTATGTTGTAGTTCAACGCAGCATCTCTCAAATATTTGTTGAAAAATTCTATGGTTTGTTCGTACCCTTCATTGTTTTTCTGCAATGACATTGTTGCGATGGTGTGTTCAGAAGTGAAGGAAAACAAAAAGAAATCTTTGGTGTAATCTGGGCTGATCAAAACTGGGGCTTGGGTGAGTGCATGTTTCACCTACTCAAATGATTATTTGGACTCAGTGTTCCATCTAATTTTGGTGTCTTTTTTTAACATATTTGTGATATTCCTAAGAAGTTCGGCCAAGTTGGGTATGAATCTTCTTAGGAAATTTATTTTTCCAATGAATGATTGTAATTCTTTGATATTCCTAAGGTGTTCCACTTTCTGGATGGCTTCTATCCTGGTGGGGTGTATCTTAATACCATCTTTAGAGATTATGTTCCCCAACAACTTTCCTTCCTCTAAGATGAAAAGGGTATTTTTGGGATTCAATGAAATCCTGAATTTTCTTCACTTCTCAAACACTCGTCTGAGATGTTGTAAATGTTCCTCGACATATTTGGAGTAGACAGTCATGTCATCCAGATATATGACTATAAATATTCCAAGCTCATCCACAAAAGAAATATCCATTTCTCTTTGGAAAGTGGCACCAACGTTCATCAAACCAAAGGGAATTTTCACATACATGAAATTTCCCCAGGGTGTGGTGAATGTTGTTTTCTCCTGGTCATCTAGGTGGATAAGGACTTGGTTGTAGCTCAAGAAACCGTCTAGTAAGGAGACCCTACTGGCCCCAACTATCTTTTGTAAGATGTGGTCCATTTTAGGCAAAGGGTTATTGTCTTTGAGAGAAACCTTGTTCAGATTCCTAAAATCAATGCAAAGCCCGATTTCACCAGTTTTCATCCTGGTAGGAACCAAATTAGAAACCCATTTGGAAAATCTCAAGGGGACTATAATTTTGGCATCATACATTTTTTTGATTTCCTTTTCTATCAGGGGAAGCAACTTGGGATTGATTCTCCTAAGTTTCTTCCTGAAAGGTTTGTGTTCTTCCTTTATTGGGATCGGATGTTGTATGATACTTATGTCATAAGATTTTAAATCCTCATAAACCCAACAAAACACATCTACAAATTCCTTAAACAGTTCAATGTATTTGTGTTTTTGCTCAGGGGCTAGGGATTTGCAAAGTTTTATCATTTTGGGTTTTTCCTCTGTTTCTATGTTACACTCTTTGACCCCTTTATCACTAGCTTCAATTTTAGTTTTTTTCCGCTACATCATTAAATCAAGCAAGTCTTCCAGTGAAACTAACCCTCTAAGTAACACATTGTTTTTCAAATGTAAAATACCAAAATCTACTTTATTTTCATTCAATTCCTCTTAATCTATTTTATTTACACTACCATTTTCAAAAAAAAAATTATTTACATTATCATCATCATTCTATAAGTCTATATTTGTACATTTGAAATCATTCTTACACTGTAGGAATTCTTCAATTTGATCATCATTCCCGAATACCTATGAGTATATGATGTTGTCTGAATTAGTTAGTCTTCACTTCACCTCTACTGTGTATTGGTGAGTGGGACAAAAAGGTATTTTTCACGTAGTTGCTAATGTAGCTAGCCCATATCCTAGTATGTTTTGTCCCCTGGGCATTACCTGCAAGTCAATTTTTGTAAAACATTGAAGGGTATCCAAAGAGGCATTCATGTAAGCTCTAAGTCTGGGATGTTTAGCTGCATACTCACCTTTAATTTTCTTAATAGTCAACTCAGAGTCACCCCTTACCATAATCTGTTTGGCACCAGCCTTCTTCAGTAGTTTCAGGCCGAGCTTCAAAGATTTGTACTCAGCTAAGTTGTTAGTGCATTGGAAATTCAGTTTGTAAGAATGGATCTCTGAATACCTCGATTTGTGATTATGCAACCAAAATCCATCCCCAGCTCCCTCTTTGCTCATAGATCCATCAAAATCAATGCTCCAAAAGTCTACTAGCAGTTCCTCACTTTCCACAGTTGCAGTTTTTCTTACCTCAGTGATTGCTTTATCTTCTTTCGGATCACGTGTATCATCTTCCAGCTGAGGAATTTGTCCTTCCAAGTCACCATAATTGTATTGAATGAAAGAATCCAAATTAGAGTGTGAAGAGTATGGTGGGTAGTTATGTGTATTTTCGTAACTACTGACCATATACTTCATCAAAGTCTCTCTCTATAGTCTTCTTTGTTGTCCAAATATCAGGATGGTGGCATATGACATATCTAGCTGCATGGTACCTTTCATCTTAGCTCCCTAGGATCTTGATAGTAACATATTGTATTTTAGGGGAATGTCAGCAATCATGATATCCATCACCATACTCTTCCCTGGGATTTGAGCTAGGGTGATGCAGAAATATTTAATTATCCCTATACATTTGACCTTACTAGAGTCAAAAGAATGCAAATCCTTGTAGGATCTAGTGACCTCAAGTCACAAATTTTCCAACACATCTCTGGGCATCAGGTTGTGAGAGGCACCTAAATCAAGAATAGCGTTTTGTAAGATCGATTCGTGGATATTTAGGATGATGTAGAAAGGGGGAACAACACCGTTATCGGTTTGACCATCAATTTTAGGGCCAAACAGGAGCTCAAGTTGATCATCAATAAGATTTACCATGTTCGAGTGATTGTTTGATTCGACATTCAGGGCCTTCATACCTATATCTAGTTCAATGCTTAATTCTTTAATCACCTGTAGCCTATAAGCATTCTTTCTCATCATCTCAGAAAGAGGAATGTGAATCTTGAATTTAGTCAGTTCCCCTTCAAGGCTAAAAGCAGTGGAATCTTTGCTTAGTCTCTGCACTTCTGGTTTATCCATCGGAGTCCTCTGGGCATAAGTACTTGGTTGATTAGTCGATGAAACCTTAGTCTGATTTGATCTTTGTAAAATTTCAAGGTTTCTTTTTGTAGGAGATTCAACATTATTCCTCTCAGCGACTTTCTTGGGAGAAGTTTCTGAGGTTTTCTTGGTCTTGACTATTTTCTTCATTTTGGTAGCCTTCTTTGTTTTAGCATCCTTATTTGGATGGTTGTCAGTTTTCCTCTTGCTTCTCAAGTTATACTGCATGTGGAACTCCATTATAGCATTTTCAAAGGCCTATTGTTTTGTTTCCTTTGCTTCCTCATTTACCTCTGTTTGTGAAAGGAGAAAGAGCTACTGCTCTTCCTGAGTTAGAAAAACGTATTCATCATCATGGACGCCCATGAGGTTTATATGAGTGTCATCCAATTCTTCGATTATGTACTCACCTTCATCGGTGTAATTTTCTTGAAGGGGTGGCCAGATCTGTTGATTGGGCCCCCGCTATTCTCTTTGATATCTAAGATATATCTTCCTGAGCTGGGTGGGATTTCTTCTGAAGTTCGGATTCTGAATCTGAGGAGCGGCTTCGTTTTCCCTAGGTGGATTTATGTTGGCTATAGTAAGTCCCTTCATCATTCTCTCTATAGCTCTGGCTAGAGAATCTAGTTTGGCATCTAAAGAGGAAGTGGAATGTTCTTCCTTAATCATGACCCTTCATTTTGTTCTTTGCCTGGCTCTTGTAGCTAAAATATTTACTTCCACGCTTACGACACTTTTCTTCATGTCTTTCAGAGTTTCATAATTTCTTTCCCTTAGCTGATATGACATATCAACATCAAATCCATTAGGGAATTCTATTAATCCCTAACCTTTATGTGGTTTGATATTATTTGGAATTGCATTGTAAATATTGTTGAAATGAGTGCAGTAATCTTGCAATGTCTCTCCTTGGTTCCTTTTGATATTCTCATATTCAGACATGATCTAGAGAGGATTTTTTTTTACCTCCCATCTATCAACAAAAATTCGTTGGAAAGAAGCAAGGTCCACTAGCATAGTAGGACGTAAATATTTGAACCATTTTTTAACATCCCCGGTCAGACTTTATGCAGAAAGTCTGATCTGGATGTCTACCTCATCGACTTCCTGCAAATAAAAATAATCATTCATCTTATCAACATGTTGTTGTGCATTCAGAGGACTAGTACCATCAAACTGAGGAAGTCTGGTTTGACAGTCCTGAGGCATGGCATGTAAATGAGTGTCCAACACTAATGGAGCATATCTTGCTGCCATGATTGGTGGAGGAGGTTGAACAACAACTTCTACGATTGGATGGGGAGTGAAAGAAGCTCTGGAAGATGAAGGGATGGAAGGAAGGATGTGAGTTGGTTTAGGTTTAACAAAAGATGCAACACTAGTCAAGGCAGAAAGTTCGACTGACTGTTGGAAGTGAGCTTTGTCTAAGGCTTGATAAAGATTTGCTACTAGATCTTCTAAATTGTCAAATTCCTAAAGAAATAGTTGATCAACGTCTTCCATGGGAGAAATTATTTCAGGGATCCTAGGTTGTAAGATGGTTTGATCTAAAATTGTTTCACTTACAAAGTTGTCATATTTTGTTCCAAAAAGGATTTGTTCAAAAGATATGTCAAACTCGAGATCCTGAAGGGAAACCAACTTTTCTGGGAGAGAAGGGGACCTATGAAGAGGAATGTGAATCCCAGAACCCTCAACAATATTTTTCTTTTTGAGTAATTTTTTGGGATTGTCTATTGTTGTTGCAGGTTCTGAATCTGGATGAGATCTAGTGAAAACTCTTTTAGGAGACGGAATTTTAAAAAAAAATTTAAGAAATTTTTTAAAACCAATTATAAACAAACTTTAAAAACCTCTGATAATTATCTCTTTATAAGTTTAGATTTTATGATTCATTCAGAAATAAGTTTTCTTTATCTAGGAAAAATAAATCATAGGATAGAAATTGTGTTCAGTTCCCCAGTATGGTCGCCACTATGCTATCGCTGTATAAATTCCCAGAGGTTTTCGGGAGGTAGAATAAATTTATCAGAGGTAAATTTATCCAACCACTTCAAAACTGGGATCTAGCCCTGCCAGTTTAAGAGAGGGATCACTCTGTAAGATTTAAATTTGTTTTAGGTTTTAGGTATTATGATAGTTAAATAAATAAGAATGTGTTGTTTGTTTTATAGAATGGTTGAAATATTTCTTATGCATCCATTGGGCTATGGAGTTTGTTTTATAAAGTTTGAGACCAAAGAAAAGATTTTATAAGGTCTTTTCACAGGGTAGGATAATGCAATTGTTGGATCCTTTAGAGTAAATGATGGATAGCAGAAAAGATAAGATAATCAGTTAAAATAAAGAAGCATTTAAGAATGTATTTATCATAACATTAGAAGACAAACACTTAGATCTTTAAAATCTAGAAACAAAGTATACAAAGATAAGTTCTACATCTTTAACTTCTTTTAAATGATCAAATATAGAAAACATAAATGATTACGAAGATAGAAAAACCATTCAACGAAGAGGAGTAAACATCACCAACAATTAACATGCAGGAATCATGTGAAACGTCTTTTTTATTACTAGTAGATCACTTGAGAAACATTACAGTTCTTACAACTTGCTTGGGAATAAATATCAACCCTGAATACTTCAAAGTTTGAAGTATATATAGAAAAAATTACAATCAATCCTATCATTAATGATTAGGACGTGGCAAAATCTAAAGTTAACTAACTAGATAATAAAATAGAAAATTGTAGGAACTGCTAATGATCTATTCGATTCTTTGTGCTGATTTCGGGGAAGGTTATTGGCGAGTCATCAACTTGAATTTGACTATTCTGCATGTTGACTTGGATTGTACACCTCATCACTCACTCGATCAGAGTGCAGAGATCCTCCCATCTCTTTTGAATGGGAATGGTGACTTTTAGTAACCTTCTGTAGACTTCGTCCATCTCTGTATATTTGGTGAAAGTTGGCTTGGTGATGAAAACATACTTGATTTCATGTTGGATACCGAGATCCAACTGTAGAGTCTCTAAAAATTCCTTGTTGGTTGTGCTACCATGTATTCCTCAAAATTTGGAGCTATCCTTTTCCACCATGGCAATCTTTTGCTTGTAATCGGACAAAGTCATCAACTTTTCATTTAAGACTAGTAAACTGGGAAGGCCTTTCTTCTGCAAAGGATCAATATTCTTGAAGAATGTCTGAACTCTGATATCCATGTTCTTGGCTCTTTCCTTGAATTGCAACATTAATCCTCTTTTGGTAAGAACTTTCTTAACTTCGAGGATAGTCTCAGTCCTATCCTCAATTTCCAGACTTTCAATCTCATCCTTAGTCTTTGAATTTAGGAACCTGATGATTTCATTTGCCTCTGTGGGAATTTCTCCCAACTCTCCCTATGTAAATCCATCTGATCACCTAGATGTACTTCCTTGGTGTCAAATTCTAATGTTGACCTTTTGTAATCAGTGATTTCCTTTGGATGGGGAACTTGTGCCTATAAAAATGCCATGTGCATTCTCCCTTTCTTTGTATCAAAAGAAGAGAGAAACATATCTTGTTTTGTGGATGTTTTCTTCTAGAATTGAGCATAGGTGTTGATGGTTAGCATCTCATTCTTCTTCTTAATAAAATCATATTTCTCAAAAATACTCAGTTTTGCAGATCCTTGAGATGGTTGAGAAGTCAAAGTGGTATATGTTTGTTTCTTTGAAGATGAAGTAGACATCATTTTTTGACTGCTTGAGAACAATGGTGATTTTTCTCCCTCGAATAATGTGGTGGACTGGGTCTGTTCCTCTCCTGACCTTTCATTTGTATGACAGGTTTTAGGCCTTTTCTTGTAAATCTGAAACTCTTCTGCTGACATTTTAGTGACTGAAGATGAGACATCCTTTTTGGTCCTCTTCCTTGCTGGTACTTGTGGAGTAATACTTTGTGAAACACTAGTTGAAGGAGGCTATTGTTCTGATTCTTCCAAAGTGTTCACTTCCCACTCTATATGATTCATAAACTTCTCAATTTCTGGTTTGGGAACATGAGCTTATGGAGAGATTCTATTCCTTAATCTTGTTTCTCCTATAATCCCACAGGGATAATAGTGCCAAGGAAAACTGATACTGAACTTCATATCCTTCAAAAAATTATCGTCCATTGCCCCTACAACTCTGCTATTGCAGATAAATGGTCCTATCTGTTTTTTGATCCTCAGTTGTTGTTTCTTCTCGAAGGCTACAAAATGAATATCATCTGAGTTAATCATTTGCCTAATATATTCCAAGTCAAATATCCACACGAGAAAATATCTAGGTAGTTTGTAAGGGGCCATCTCACATCCATAAATTCTAATCTCTATGTGGTTCTAGTACAGGTACCAGTCTCTGGTGTTGGATAGGTATGAGAGATGTAAAATATGCTAGATTTCTTCGTTTATCCTTGGTTCTTGTATGTCGCTGAGAATGCTAACCATGGGATGGTAAAACTCATCTTTGAACTGATTGAAAGTGAATTATGATGAACTCCTTCTCAACAGTGATGTCTAGGATGTGACTGGATGTGGTTTTCCATTCTAATCTATCTTTTTCATGGACAACAAGAACTTGTCTATTTGGAAAAATACGAACAAATATGCCAGTATTGAAGAATACCTGAACATGCCTTCTATCGGGAATTTGAATAGTTGTTCATGAATATTCTTGGCCAAAAAACTATTGTAGTTGAACGCCATGGTGGAGCTTTCCTCGGTAGAGAAAATAGATACATAACACAAGATTGGCTTATCTACCCATTTGTCCAAGTAGTATCCAAGTAGGCTGCAAATGGAGGAGATAATTTGATTTCCTTTTACTAAGAAAATTGATGTTTGATAGGGCATATTTTCTTTGTGTAATGGGGCACTCTCATCGAGAAAAAGTTTAAAAATATGCGCTCTCTGGGGAAAAGACAATTTTTGGTACATTTTAGTTAGGATCTCAATGGTAAAAGGTGAGAAAGATTCTGCTCTGGTTATTTGCAACATCTGGTCAATGGATTCAGGTGTGATAGTGAACAGGGTCTCTCCAGAGGATGAAACAATGGCTCTCTGATCGAGAAGGTAATGGTCCTGGAAATTGAGGGCCAATTTAGGGAAATGATGAACTTGGGGAAACAGATATAGAGGGATATTGGACTGCCACAGTCGAATATCATCACTATGGTCTAAGAAAGTGTCTTTGAACCATGAGTGTATCTCAGCAAAATAGAAATCACATCTGGGTTATGATATTAGGTAGTCTTTGTCAGCTAGAGGAATTCGGTCGAGGTCGATAGGTGACAGAAGGAATGGGTTTTCCTCGACCTCTGAATGTTTAGACTTTGGTGCCATCAATTCAACTGGTACCTACAATTTGAAACAAAAATGTTAGTTGGTTACTGTCTTTAACCTTGTCACTGATAGGAAATGGTAGGGGATGAGAGATTTGGTTTATTGAATATATGCATAGTGTGATAATGGTGGAGACAAGATTAAATTGGATGAAAGGGTATCCATTGGGTGTGGGGGACAAATCAACAGATTTAACGGATATGTTTAGCTACATTTAAGGGCCAACAGATACCTTGGGGATGAGGTGGAAATAAAAGGATGGATGATGGGTGTGGGAGAATGATGTGGAAGGATTTGATTGGATGATAGGTGAATGGGATCTGATGTGTGTCGGGTGAGTGGAGGAGAATATGCGGGTGGAGTGATGAGACATGACTTATAGGAGGTGGTAGTGGAGTGTGACATCATGGAATGGTGGTGGTAGTGGAGTGTGATGTCACGAGACAATGGTGGTATTAAAATATGGTATGGTGGTTTAATGGGAGGGGGGGTAGGTGGTAACTAGTTTGGAGCAAGGGGGGTCTGAGTTAACACAATGGTGACACATTAGAATGGGTCCTGCCGGGGAATACCACCAACTTGGATTCCCTTCCCCCGCCATTAAAGGGAGAAAGGTCGGGGGGATTTGATATTACATGTCGGCCATCAATTTGAGCGTCATTTTCCCAACTGTCAATCTCATCTCACTCTTTAATCATGGGGCATGAATCATATTGCACTGCAGAAACTTAGGATAGCGTGGATTTGTGGGTTTTTTGCATTATTTTCTTTCATTCTTCCACCAAGGGGTTAGAACACAACATTCTAACCTAAAAAATAATCAATCTCATCCAACATCATGCTTGTTTTATTGAACGAAAGATAACTAACCTATGTTCTAGCCTATTTACCTAACACATTTAACCCATATTAGATTGTTGGGATAAAAATTACTCTATCTTTGGGCTATTTGATCAAGTTTAAATAGTTTGATCAAATTTATTCACTAGCTAACCTAACTACTTGGCTAAGATTAAACAGTTTAGCCAATCTTATTCACTAATCCTATCGGCATAAATTCAAAAAGACTTGGCCATGGTTGAACTGTATGGATCAAGTCATTATTATTGCATGGGGCTTTATCCATTTTCTTTTATGTCCTCTTTTATTTATTTTTTCTTTCTTTAATTTTCTTTCTTTTTCTTTTCTTTCTTTTTTTTTCTTTTCTCTTTTCTTTCTTTTTTCTTTCTTTTTTATTTTCCTTTCTTTTGAGAATAATTTGCAAAATGAAATATTATCTACAACCAAATTACACTAAGAGTGAAAATTTTCTAGTCCCCAATTGATCCTATGAAACATAGGGTTATAGAACCTCCAACCATGTACCAAGTATGTACCAACCATGTATCAACTACTCATCAACAATGACTCATCAATATGTACCAACTATACACCTCATGTATGTGCCAACTCATCAACTACTTGTCTCAACCATGTACCTGACATGTACCTCAACTAAATGCCCTCATCAATTTCATCATCCAAATATGATTTGTAACTTTGTAATAGATCTAATGTGTATGATCACATTTTTGCAAACCTTCCTTAACTTTAACAACAAGAGACTAGCATTTTCATCAAACTTTTCTTTAGTCTCACATGCCTAGTTTTGGATTAGTCAACAACCCTAACTTGAAATAATCATAACTTTGTACATGAAATGAATAAAGATCTAAAACTGATACAAAATTTTCCTCAATGTGTTTTATGCAATTCCTCCAGGTGTCACTACTTTGAAACTCTCATAGAAGGACTTATAGCAAGAATGGCATACCTTTTTGAATTTTGGCTTATTCTAGAGAGCAAACTTGTAGAGCATGCCCTACACAGAATGTTTGTTGAATCGATATGAAACTGTTACAAAACATACTAAAAAACGTACTCTAACCAACACATTTGTTCATACTAAATTTGGATCTTTTAGGAAGAAGTTATGATTTTTTTACCCAAACCACCTGTTTTAGACTAGTTTCAGGACTAGCCACAAACCTTATTTTCCATGGAGTGTCACTCCAAAAATACAAATACCTACAAGATAAATTTTTAACCACATATACTTGGATATCTTTCTTCAATATAATAGAAATTTCATGGTCTGAATCATTCTGGAAAAAAATTTCATGAGAAATTGGTGAGATGACCTGTAAATAACATACCTTAGAAAGCATCATCAAAATAATTTATCCTTCTTTGAATTCCAGCCTTATTTTCTTCACCTTCCCTCATAATTTTGGCTTAGATGTCCTTTGGTTACCTCAAACACCTATAGGTATTCAATATTCTCAAGTTTTTCTTAAATAAGAGAGCCTTGCCTCTTATTTATACTCTCCAAGTAGCTTCCTTAAAAACATCTTCTAGGTCACTTTGCCCACTTCCCTTATTTTAGGGTTAACCCACTTTTAATTTCTCCATTAAACTTATTATTGAAATAGTTTATTTTGTATTCCCCTTGAATTATAATACACTCATCACTTAACTTTATTATTTACCTTTTTAAATCTCTTAAACCACTTTGACTACTTTGACCTTTCAGGGCTTCTAGATGACATATGAGGGTCATCCAACTTTGTAATGTCATAACTCTCAAACCGTGAGGATTGATGTGACATTACACATACCACCAGAAATGGAATGACATGTACTATCCATATAGAATATTATTACTTGAAAATGCATCAAAACTTATACCATTATCCATCAAACAAACTTGGTTCCAGTACCCAAACCTGGGTTCTCCAACTTCTCATGGCCATAACTCTCTAACCGTGAGGAGTTATGTGGTGTTTCACATACCATCGGAAATGGCATGACAATGAATATCCATCTAGGATAGTTTCACTGAAAAATTCACTGACATTCATCTCATTATTCCACAAATGAGCATGGGTTCTCTAACCATACTTCTAGGATAACTCAATCCGCAAAGCGTCTTCCCGTGAGGGATTTCACCATAAGGGAACCACTTTCAAGTTCAACCACTTGTACTTATTATCAATTATGGCAAGACAATAATGAATCATTTTTACATCAAACAAACATGGGTCCATTACCCAAACCTGTGTGCTACTGGAATTGGCTACCGTACTTTCTCCAAGAGTTGACATCAATCACTAAGGGTTGACATCAATCTACAATATCACTCTCCAATAGTTGAAATCAATGAAAACCAACAATCCATACCAAATATCCATCAACCTAAGCCAACTGTCTGACATCTCCTATGATTCCATCACCCATAAATCATTTTATTCGACGATCTATCGAGATAGAGTTTTTCTCAATCAGGAAAAATGTAATTTATAGACAAAGGGGTTAATTTTTCAAATCACTAGCACAGTATCAAAGTGTTAGAGTCCAAGATACTCACAATGACCAACAAAGAGCCAAATGATATAGGAATTTGATTATTGACCATGATTGTTTTTAATTTATTAGCTTCATAATTAATTTTTAATAACCATGAAATGTTGACCTAATTTATTTTATCATTTTAGTATCCCTTCTCAGTCAGAGATGAAAGTTTTGTGTATGTTTGAACAAATCACTCACTTGAGAGGCTTGATATCCTCCCAAGAAATTGATGTGCCCCTATAGATAAAACAATTTGTTAAGAATACTAGTAGATCCCATAAGTGACCAATTTTGACTCTTCTCTTTGAGATGGAAATATTTTAGCTACTTTAGTAAATTCCTAAGAATACCATCAGTCACTTGGTAGCCTTGTACATGTTCTTAACTAGTGCAACACTCTTCCAAGCATTCAAACAAGTGATTCAAAGATATGTGAGGAAACCCATGGATTTGTTGAAGGATTGAGAGATATGTGAGAAACTAACTTACAAGAACCAAAGCATGAAATTTAAAAAAAAAATCCTAAAATGAATTCCATTAATCAGGTATAAAGAATTCATTAATGAATGATCTCACCATGAATAATGCAGAAAACAATGAGGATTCACTAGTAGGTGGAGCAGTCAGATATAGAATATGCTTCGAGGAAACATAAACTATGGTATCCATATTAGATGATAGATGGGGAGATGAATGAGGGAAAAGTGGTGTAGCCACAATTGATTAAATATTATTAGTTGCAACAACGATAACTTGTCAATGGTGTATGGGTGCAATAACTATGGATGGATGGGATGGAAAAGGTAGTGGGGGTGGGTGGTGATAAAATCCCATGGGTAATATGAGGGATGGAAGTACCCTATGAGGGGAAAGTGGCACCCAAAGAGTTGAGGTAGGGTTTCCAAGGAATAGACTTTCCCTATATCAGAGGACAGATAATGGGTTGAATGTGGGTGCTAGTGAATGGTATGATGGTGGTATTGGAAACCTGGAAAACAATGAATTCACCTACATAAACATTTATAATATTTCATATTCAAAGGAAATATATATGAGTAAATTCATGGAATAATAATGGGTTCCCCACCATCAACAGTTGTTTCAAACATCTACATGGAACAATTTGAAGTAAGGGATTTCCACTCGCCCTAGGAGTATGTAAACTATACATTGATGATATCTTCACCAAATGGGGACATGTTAGAGAGGATGTTGAAGGATTCTTCAATCACATCAATAATTTATCATAGCACTTAAAATTCACCATTGAGATAGGAAGTAAGAACAAAATTTATTTTTTGCATGTAAATAAGAATATCAATGTGAGGAACTTGTGTTTTTAGCCACGATAGAGTTACACAGAGCGGCGCTAGGTTAGAGTTAGGGTTTCTGCTATTTTGGTTCACATGATTTCCCTGCTCATGACTTTGAAAAAGGGAGGTTCATGAGGCCCCTCTTATAATGAAGAAATGGTGAATAGAAACAATGGAGGAAGCTCCATGTGCCCCACTTTAGAGCCTCCTACACATCTTTGCTCACGGTTATTATTTGAGGGAAATTTCAAGGACAAAGAAATGGATATAGATTCAAGGAAAAATCTAATATCAACAACTGCGTCATGGCAATGGCTACCCGTAAAATGCATTCCCCAGGCACCACAAGCCCTGAAATACATCATCAGTACACCCCGAATCGAGGAACAAAAACAATATATGAGAGATTATGCCTTTAGTGGGAAAATTTCTAGGGCTATGTCCATGAAAACGAGACTTGATTAAATGGATACATAAATGGTGGAATCCCAAGGGAAACTATGACCTACAAATGGGTTCTGAGGGTTTCTTCACCATTATCCTGCATAACTTAGAATAGAGGAATCACATATTCGACAGAGGGCCGTATTTTTTATAGTCAGCGGGACTCTTCTTGAGATTTTGGACAGACAAATTTAGCCCTAAAATGAAAGAATTTGTGCATGCCCCAGTACGGATCAAACTATACTCCTTGCTGCACGAGTTTTGGTTGGAAGAGGTGTTGGATGACATAAGAAACCCCATCAGAGTGTATGTTAAATCCTCGGAGGCTATGAAACAAAGAAGATACACATCCTATGCGTGCATCTGGGTCTACCTAAATATATCCAAGCCACTCCCAAGATCTATTGCCCTAGAATATCATGATGAGGACTAGCTGCAAACCACTGATTATGTACACATTCCATTCCAATGCAAAAAATGTCATGAGCATGGGCATCTCTTCAGGGACTACCCCCTTAATGCAACAAGTAAAGATGGTAACCCAGAGGCCAGCAAAAACAAATATGTCTTCATTCAGGCACCTAGAAAGCGCAAACAAGGAGAAAGGAAGAAGTTAGCCTACGAAAATAAAGATCTAACCACTAGCAATCAATATGAGATTCCGCAAAATCAATCGGAGAACCTGTCATCTTCATAGGATGTGACACCAGAGAAGACACCCCAACAATTAGGACCAGGGAAAGTAGGGGATACCCTAGATCCAAACCTTTCGACTTCCCCAACCTGCTCCAACACTAAAACAGTGGATCAAACAAAAATCGAGGATGGAGATGTTGAGATAGACCTAGACGAGCAAGAATTGGTGGGTATAGACTTGGAGCATCTGGAACATGCTTATCGGTACCAGAAAATTTATACCATACCCTCAGATCAACTCAGAAAAGTCCAGAAGGTCTTCCTCAACTCCTCAGTAGGATCCACTGCCAGATCCAGTGCAGGATTGGGAATACAAGGAAATATGCAGAAGGAATAGCACAAACCTCAGAAGGAAGAAAAGAAAAGAGGAAGGAAATCAACGAGTAAGCTCATACAAGAGATAAGGCACTTCATGGTGAACTCCGATCAGATCCATATCATCTTGGAGAACTCTCCCCCGCTCCCCTCCCCTTCCTCATAATGAATATCATCTCTTGGAATATATGAGTTCTAAACGTTCGTAGTAAGAAAAATATGCTACAAGATCTTATCATAGCAGAGAAACCAGACATAATTATGCTCCAAGAAAAAAAGTGTGCCACTGAAGACATGGACAAGATTATCCCCTACTATTGGAAGAAAGGGAAAGTGATATCCACGGCAGCCACAGGGACATCTGGGGGTCTCTCTCTACTCTGGAATCCAATCTTAGACACTTTGGAATTTTTTTTCACAACCAAATGGTCCATTTCAGTAGCCTACCGACTCATTGGCTCCAACAAACCAGGCTACCTCACAAATGTCTATGGACCAGCCAGCTCTAGGGAAAAGCAAGCCTTCCTTCAGAATCTGGAGTACATGGCTATCCAAATTGAAGGGAATAAATGGATTTTAGGAGGAGACTTCAACATGATTCACAATCTGGATGAGAAAATGGGAGGAACAAGGCATCTGGAACCAGAATCTAGAGATTTTTAGAATCTCATAGACAACTCAAACCTCATTGACTTAGAAACCTCTAATGGTACCTTCACATGGACAAACCGAAGATCCATAAATCATCAGGTAGCTTGCATGATGGACCGTTTTCTACTCTTGGACTCCCTCATATTAGAAGGCACAACTCTGGAGGTGCGTATACTAGATATTCATGGTTCAGACGACTAGCCTATCTAGTTATGGCTGTACATACCGACCACCCTGGGAAGAAAACCCTTTAGGCTAGAACAATTCTGGCTTAGTCACCCAGACTTTCAATAGAAGGTCCATTCTTGGTGGAAGGAGGTGGAGGTACCTTACGACTCCACGATGTACCGCTTCCAACAAAAACTTAAAAATTTCAAGCAACAACTCAATATCTGGAACAAATGCACCTTTGGAAAAATCTTTGAGGCCCAAAAGAAACTAACAAAATCAAATGAGAATTGTACAATGACAAATCCGAGAGCAAGGGATCTCTGAAGACCTCAAGGCACAGGAAGAAACAATAGGCCAACAATGGGAAGAAAGGAAATCCCAAGAAGAGATCCTATGCTGACAAAAAACATGCATCCAATGGCTCAAGGAGGGCGACCGAAACACCAAGTTTTTCTAGAGGTCCACCCTTCAACGAAGACACACCAATCTCATCACACAACTAATTTCCAACAATGGACAAATTATTCAAGCTCATGAGGACCTAGATGAGGAACTGGTTGCCTATTACAAAAATCTCTTGAGAGAACCTCAGAAGAACAGATCTCAAGCCATCACCAAGGTCACGGAGCACATACCCCCCTTAATCATGCAGGAATAGAATGTCTCTCTACTATGTCCCATTGCTCTCAAGGAATTCGACTAGGTGCTACAGAACACCCCCAAAGGGAAGGCCCTAGGACCGGATGGCTTCACCAGTGACTTCTTCCATCACTGTTGGAAAATGATCAGGGAGGAGGTATGGGAAAGAACAGAAGACTCCAGGGTCTCAAGGCAGGTCCTCCCATCCCTCAATGCCACTTTCCTCACTCTTATTCCCAAAGAGGAGCATGTCAATCATCCTAAGAAATTTAGGCCAATCACTCTATGCAATCTCATCTACAAGCTGCTAACCAAGGTGATCACAAGAAGACTTAAGACTATTCTCCCTCTGATCATCTCTTCAAAACAATTAGGCTATGTGGAAGGTAGTCAAATTCTAGATAGTGTCATATTAGCACACGAAGTGATACACTCCTTGCAGAAGACTCGCACGCCAGGTATGCTCTTAAAACTAGATCATTCCAAAGATTTTCACAAGTTAAGTTGGGAGTACATGTGTGTGATGCTCCTTTCCTTTGGATTTGACCCCTCCTGGGTTGATTGGATCTTCAACCTCTCCTCCTCTACCTTATTTTAAATTTTGGTCAATGGTGTCCCTTCCTGTCCCTTTTCCCCCTCAAGAGGAATCAGACAAAGCGATCCTCTTTCCCCTTTCCTTTTTATTATCATGGCAGAAGGTCTCAGTCACTCCATTCAGGATGCCATAGAAAACAAAGCACTCATAGGACTTCCTCTGCATGGCATTAATCCTCCGATCTCTCACAGCCAATTTGTTGATGACACTCTAATGATGGGCTCCCCCACATTCTCTGAGGCCTAGTCCTTTCTGTCCATCCTTCAAATTTTTTGTGACGCCTCAGGCCTCGAAATTAACAAAGACAAGTCCCGGATCTTCTTTTTCAACACCCTAGTTCCAATTCATTACCACATCTCTGAAATCTTGGGTTTCACCCGAATATCCCTTCCATCCAAATACCTGGGTATCCCCCTGTTGGAAAATACCCCCAGGGATAGTTTGTTGAAACACCGCCTCTCCTCCTTCTCAAAAAGACTCACCTCTTGGACCTACCGATCTCTCAATATCCCCAGCTTCCTCTTTCTCCTCAAGGTAATGCTTCAAGCCTTGCTTGTTTATACCTTCTCATCCCTCACTGCCCCTAACTTCGTTCTTAATGATATCAAAACCTTTCAGAGAAACTTTTTTTGACAGGGCCTCAAAATAGGGAAAAGTTGGCATTGATAAATTGGGACAAGCTCTGCAGACCCAAAGCTCAAGGGGGGCTTGGATTAAGGGACCCTTCAACCATGAACAAAATCCTAAGTGCTAAGATCTGGTGGAGATGGTTGAAAAGACCTCAAGACCCCTGGGACAAACTCTGGAGTAGAAAGCACACTCCAAACATGGTGGAAAGAAACCTGATCATATGGAATGGAGACAACCCAGGCTCCCTTATTTGAATGGATGCTCAGCAAAATCGACATCTTGTAATCAATCACGCCTTTTGGGAAATTAGAAATAGTAAAAAAACCCTTTTCTAGAAATATTCATGGCAACAGTTACCTATTTTGGAGCAAGAAGCCTATGCTAACACCTTCAGTACCCCTACCACGCAGGTGGGACTGACAAAAGTGGCAGACTAATGGAAAGACAACCCAACGAAAACGACCTGGAGATGATGGAAATCAATGGAAGAGGAGTTTCATATAGAGGTATAGGTGGATCTTTAGCCGTGGCTCAACACAACCAATCCGCAGAAAATCCCCACTCTAGTAGGAGAGGACATCTTACGATGGGGGCACTCACTGAAGGGAACCTTCAACATCAAGAGGCCTACGCCATCAAGACTTTCTCCGATATTTTCCCACCAAGGAAAGCGTGGAACAAAATATGGTCCCTAAAACATTGGCTAAAAATCAGTCTTTTCATTTCGCTGGTCACGCATGCAAGCATTCTCACCTGGGATAACCTAATGAAAATGGGGTTTGATGGACCATCCATTTGCATGCTCTGTGGGGAAGAGGTGGAAATAATGAATCATCTCCTTAACACCTACCCCTATACCACTCAAATCTGGTATCAATGTGTGGTAATCATGCGTACCTCGAACGACAAAAGGGACATCATCTGCAACACCATTGAAGAGTGGAGAGATGTGGCTTTTCCAACACATATTCTCAACCGCATTTGGAAACTACTCCCAGGCTTCATCCTCTAGAAAATATGGAAGGAAATAAATAGAAGGATCTTTAGGAATGACCATCTCCCCTGGCAACATTGTTGGACCCAAAGTTGCCGCAACATTCTGGAAACAATCAGACTACAACATTGGATGGATACGAACCTAAATTTCCCAATTTAGAAGAAAATCATCTTGCGACATTGGAATTTCAACCCAGTTCATGGCCTGCCCCTCCCTCCTCTAACTCAGACCCTCAGGGGCATCCCAAAACACTAGTCTCCCACTCTATATGGCTTTATCATACTCAACTTTGATGGAGCATCCAAGGGTAATCCAGGACCGGTAGGATTTAGAGTGGTTTTTTGAAACCACTTGGGGAACATTTGGCTCATGAATGAAGGAAGCTTAGGCTACACCACGAACAACGTTGTAGAGCTATGGAGGCTTACCAGAGGTTTGCAACTAGAAAATGAGCACAACTTCACCAAGATGATTGTGGAGGGAGACTCGCTAATCATTATCAATCTCCTTGGAAAAATCCTCAATATAACTGATCCAGAGTGAATATCTCCATGTTGGTGACTATCTCATGGACTGAGGACAATTGTGAACTCATTCAACCCAATTAGGCCTTCATCCTCTCTCATGTAAGGAGAAAGGCGAATTAGTTTGTTGATGAGCTGGCTAATGTTGGAATGAATTGGGAAGGACTAGAGCTCCTCTGCCAAACCTCCATCAATCTGACTCACCCCATCCTCCAACATTGCATGGAGAAACCTAAAGCCAATGATAGTTCCCCATATGGGGTGCTAGTGTGTGACAAATGTCATCTAGAGGGGGCACAAAGAGGCCAACATGGTGATGTCCATGTGATAGGAGTGTGGCACACCATACCGCAACCCTCATGCATTTAATCCTAGCTTGTGATGGCCCATGCATCATTACTCTCAGTGCGCTTGGCCTCAACCTATTGTCTTTTCTATAGAACAGTGCCAAGAATTCAAATTTACTCTGCACATGCATCTTTTCCTCCTTCAGCTGCCTTGACACTGCCATGCCTCCTGCCAGTTGCATTTGCAAAGGTTCCCTCCCTTTGTAGATCTCCCCTGCAACCTACATTGCTTCCATATACACCTCCACTACCTGTGCTTCCTCCCTGCGCCTTCTTTCCCCCACGACGTCACTGAAATGCCAAGGAAAAGAGGAAAATCAAGTCGCAGCTCTCCCTGGCAGCTAAGCCGACTGAAAGTGGCTCTCAAATTGCCACCTGCACCATCGCCTAACTCATTTTCTGCTTCATCTTCCTCGCACTCCTCTCCATCACAATCATGACAAGGTCCTGATGACCTCCTGATCCTCTCCTTTCCCTCCTCTACTTAGATGGAATGTTTTTCCCTCTCTGACAATTCACTGGGTTTCCACCCAAGACCCTCTTTCGACTTGGACTCATCCTTGGTACCACCTCTTGTAGTCCCACCAAATTCACCAGTGAGAACACTTGGTCATCAAGAGAAATCTTCCAGTCGACCTCACTTAGAAGCGACACCAAATCTCTCGGGGCCACAACCAAGCCCTCGCTCCTTTTTTGACTCTATGCCAGACTCAAAATTGTAGGAAAACATCGTTATCCTACAAGGTCTGGTCTTTGAGCTGGGACAAGGCCTGGATGACCTCTAGTTTCTACTAGAAATCATGGATGGAAATGCCTCAATGCTCCTGCAAATTCTCTCCACTCTGCAGGGAGTTTACCACTCTTCACCAGGAGTAGGCGAAGCCCCAGCAAAAGGAAATAGAGGCAACTCAAGGGATGGAGGAGTAGATGCTATAGGGGTTGGCAATGAAGACAATTCAGGACTTTCCATGCATGTGGCCATGGACGAGGGACATACACCTGTCAAATAGGAAGTGCTTAGCAATGACATTGATGCAGAAATGTCCATGCATGAGTCCATGGAAGAGAGTCATAACTTTTCTGAAGCCGAAAGGGAGAGGGACGAAATGAGCACTACCTTGCATGAGCACATGGATTGGGGGCGCCAATCGTCGAAGAAGAAGTTTTGGAACCGACAACCTTCACCACCTCCCAGTTTGCATGGTCGTGCTTTAGGCCAACCGCATGACCGACACAGGTGTGTTGATGTCATTTTAGCCAAATGTTTGACTTTCTTTTGCCTCTTGGTGGCCACGACAAGGCTTGATATGTTGTTTAGTGTTTAATTTTTTATGTTTAAGTTTTATCATTTCCAATATTGGTATCTTATAACATTTTCCTGTACTATTACTGGCTCGCTGAACTGGTTTCCCCTTGGGGCAGTTCAGTTATTACAGTCCGGACCTCTGGATGACTTTTGTAACTCTGGTTTTTTGAAGGATTTTTATACAACTCTTACTTACAAAAAAAAGAAAATAATATCAATGGGAGACTCAGGTATCAAGTCTATAGGAGGAAGTCACACATAGATAAATAATTTCATGTAGAATATCATCATGATCCAACTCAAAAAGTAAGCATCTTTCACAACCTTTCCACAAGGGCCACAATAATCTTGGATTAAAAACAATTGAACTATGAACTAGATAACCTTAGTATGGTGTTTTGAATGAATGGTTATAATGATTGAAGTATTGTAAAGGGAATCCTAAAATAAATGAATAAGGAAAAATTGCATAGGAAGGTGGATATCCCAAAACTCACATTTCCACACATCAAAGGAAATAACAATTAAATTGGAAAAATACTAAGAAGTAGGAACATCATGATAGGATTTACTCCCATGAACACCATTATAATCTTGATAGACTTGGTGAATGACTTATTAGATATCATAAAATTGAAAGGTTTCTATAAAATCTCATGTTTCTACGGAAAAGTCTATATTGGTGAAATTGGGTAGCCACTACAGGGCCACTTAAAAGAACATGCAATAGATAATTCTACATGGTTAGGATATTTAGACACTTAGGTGTTAGTTAATATCAACTTGGTATAATGTGTTGTTAGGTTAAAGTGTGTTTCTTAATGTGTTTTTATAGTATGCATTTCTATGAATTTGTAGTTAGGTAATCTTATGGCCATGATATGTTTTTGACATAGAGTCCTCCAACAACTCATATCCTCCTCGACCTTAATGACTACAATGATCTGTGGCCTAACACTTGATGGGTCCATGATATATATTTAAAGAGAAAGGAGGGTCATTTTCCAATGATTGATTGTGAGAAAATATATTGTAATTTTCTCTTTTTCATTAATAAATTACTCCAACTGGCCTTGTTAGCTTCGGATGTTGACGTTTCCCCACAGGGTTTTACCACGTAAAAATATTAGTGTTGATATTTGATATGGTAATGTGAGTGGTTACTAGAGATGTTCCTCCTTTGTTGGAATACGTATATTTTCAAACATGGTATCAAAATGCATTTGAATACTCGCTCTCATTGTAGATAGAGATCTTGAAGTTGTGTTGACACATCTCTAGTTTCTACCAATTTCGTACATTTTTTGGATGAGAGATATATTCCATCCTGTCTGGAGTGATTCTTTCAGATATAAACTATTTTCATTTAACTAAAAAAGGTTTATGTTTTCTCAAGATACAACCATTTCAGTCAAATCCAAATTTATAAATCCTGAACAAGTCCTTTTAAATTTTTACAGAGATAATGTTTAAGTTTTATTTTGGTTTTATGTTTTTTATTTCGAGGTTGTTACTCTTTTCAATCTGCATATTCCATTTTTCTTATGCTCTATATGATCTCAAAAAATAAGAAACAAAGTGAAAAGGGTTTTTCTATCCACATATGCTCTTTGTCATGTGTTCTATGCAATCTCAGTAAATCAGAAATAGAGGGAAAATTTGCATTATCTAGGTGAGCTAACTAAGATCTAACCCTTGTTGTTGTCAATAAGTGAATATTTTTTTTATGTTTGAATGCATGAAAAAAATATTTTACTGAGCATGCACTCCAATGTCGTCTTCCACAACAATAACAACACCACCCCCAAGCTTCATTCTTAAGACTATAATTTGTGTTTCACTAGTTCACTTAGTTGAAAGTTAATTTACTTAGTAAGGGGTATTGAGTTCAAGTGTTTATTAAGTTTTTTGAAAATTTCATGCATTCATTGTAAAGTGAATTTTACTTAATTATAAAAGTGAATCACTATTAAATAACTTTAATATTTTAATCTATGTAAAATTTTACATGCAACTTTCATTTACAAAGTAACTTCATTGTAAAAGTGATTCCACCTTATTCTATAAAAGTGGGTCACTTCATAAGTAACATATTTAAAATTGATATTATAAGCATACTTATGAGGAGAATCACCACATCGACCAACTTATACTTTCCACATCGATATTTGGTTACCATTTATTGTTGATTTTTATCACTTCGGGCAGGTATTCTCATATGACCCTAGGTGTTGGGCATGTGCGAATCGTTATGGGCACCGAATCACAATTTTGGTTTGGTGTAAACCCCCTTGGATTTGAGTAGGGGATTCATGGGTTTGGTGATGGGATTTGTGGGCTTGTGTTGGGGATTTACACCCACAAGGAAAGCCTAATTTGATGTTGACTTGTGGAGGGGCTTCTATGGTCACCACTAAGGATTATATATAAATAAGAGAAGTCATTATTACATTTCACATCATGTAGATTGTGTGATGACATTATGGAGTTGTCATAAGTGATTCTGCACTTGCGCCAAGGAGGATTGGTGATCTCAACAAAGGGGAAGTATGCAAGGTGGAGATTATGGCCCTGAAGATAGAAGCAAAGAAGGTCTCATGTGTGGATAAATATTTCCATACAATACATGGTATGTAGAAGGACGTAGAAGGACGAAGTATGTATATACACGGGTTTCAAAAGGACGAATCATGTATAGGGTATACGTGGTTTCTAGAAGATAAAACAATGTATGGGCATGGATTTCCATTAAGATGAATAACGTATCTGAGTTTCTGGGTAGGTACAAATCCATACGGGAATAGAAGTGATGTCATCATGTCATACATGTGGTCTACAACATATTCATGTGCAGAGGATATTCCCAGGGATATTTCTTAGGTTTGGTTTTCTTATTTGTATGTTTATTGGAGAATATTGTTGTTCTCATTTTTTGTCACTTAGGAGGACAAGGTTGTCCTCATATTTTGGTGATATTATATTGGTTGGTGGGGTTTCTTTTCCCTCAGGATTTCTGATATTAACAAGATTAAATAACTGAAATTGTATCTCATGTATATTGATGATTCATCTCTGGTCTTTGTGTTTTCTTTGCATACGTTTTCAGTTAATAATTTCAATGTTAATTTTTTCAGCGATAACAACTAGGGATTTGTTGTTAGATCACAAAAAAACAATTTTCATATATTAAATTAGTCACATAGAGTTGAATGTGAAAATTGGCATTTATGTCATTTTTCAAAATGGCATAGCTTTCACTTGTGAAGTTTATTTTCAAAGAAGATTATTTTTAAATTGCCTATTTTTTTAGGGATTTCCATCTAGAACATCAGTTTCATCTTGTAATTCCATATTCTTAATATGTATTCTCCTAGTGATATTTTGTTTACCAATGCAAACTACTTCTCATGGAAATCCCATATGGATGATGTACTAAGAAGGACAAGATTGTACCTGATTACCTTGGGAAAAGAAAAAGAACCCACTGATTATGAAAAGTATTCCAAATGGGTTGATAGGAATGATGAAGCACATGGACTAATAAGAATTTTTATCTCTCCTAATTTAAGGTTTCACCTTCAAGGAATCGATGGCCCACATAAAGCTTGGTAAATGATTGAAGCTATGTTTGGTAAACACAATATTATTCGATCCCACTAGTTGGAAAATTAGGTAATGAAATCAAGTCCAAATGATTTTCCTTGCATTGACTATTACTTATCTAAGTTCCAAACACTTATACTTTTGTGTATAGAGTGCCAACTAGATTTGAAGGAAGATCGATGCATATATGATATTCTTTATAAGCTTCATAATGCATATTGTATTTTTGTATCTACCTTTTATGCCACTATAATAGCTATAGGGAGTGCTTATAAATAACCCTCTCTTAATTCCTCTTGTTATTCTCTAATTCAAGAGCAAGGTAAGCTTGTGAAACTTGGATTGATCAACACTACATGTACATCCAAAAAATCCTATGTGGCCCAACAGAAAGATAAATACAAGAATACCACAAAGAAACAACCTTGCTACAACAATGAGAAAAACAAGGGTCATAAACCCTCTTTGCCATCTTCTTATCCTAATGGTGATGAAGGAGAAAAATATAAAAGTAAGATGATTGACAAACATTGCAACTTTTATGGGAAAGATAGTCATTTTTAGTATAAATGTTTTAAAACAATGGAAGCCTTAGAAACACTGATGAAGAAGAAAAATATCAATATTGATTCTTCTTCTTCTTCTTTTTCTTCTTATTCTAATGGACATGCAATTTATTCTTCTGTTTTCTCCTTCAATGCAACATATACTTCTCCTTCTGATGAGTGGCTTGTTTATTTTGGAGCATATTATCATATGGCTAAGCATAAAAACATATTTTACGCTCTTAATGAATGTAAAACTAAGAAAATATTTGTTGGTGATGATAGATATATTAGTGTTGTAGGATATGGAATAGTTAAGGTAGATAATGGTCATCACAATGATGTATTATCCATTCGAAGTATTTCCTACAACATTCTATCAGTACAATAGATCACTTATTTAGGTGAAGGTAAAACCATAGAGTTTTCTCCTCAACAAGTTCTAATTAAGGATTTAAAATATTCTAAGCATGTCCTCGCAACTTGAATTGTTGATGATATTACTAGGTTGTATAGGTTCAACAACTTTGGTTCATCATATTCTCCATCATTTTTTATTGCTCATAGTGATGAGTTGCGCAAACTTTGGCATCAATGATTCGATCGTCTAAATTATCACTCATTGCAACTACTATGTAATCAAAATATGGTGGCTCGTATTCTTATTGTTTCTTGCAAAGATAGTGTCTGTGCCAGTTGTGTTCTCAAAAAACATCAGTGAGACAATTTTGACAAACGTGTCTCTTGGCATGCCTTGGCTTCTTTGCAACTTGTTTATAATTACATGTGTGGTCCTCTTTCTTCTCCTTCTTTTTATTGGTGCAAGTATTTCTTAACTTTTCTGGATGACTTCTCCATATGCACTTGGGTTTACTTCTGAAAATTTAAGAGTGAAGTGTTTGACAAGTTTTTGGCCTACAAGGCCTTTGTACAAAATTAAAATGGACATCAAATTCAAAGGTTAAGAATAGATAATGGAGAAAAATATGTGAACAACAATTTGAAATGTTACTACATTACACAGGGAATCCAAATGAAACAGAATGTTCCATATACACCACAACAAAATGGTGTTGTTGAGATCAATAATCACACATTAAAATAAATGGCCAATTGTATGATCTAATCTAAGGGATTAAGTCTTAATTATAGCGAAGAAGACATTAACTATGCAAATTACATAACAAATTGCACTGACACAAAGGATCTATAAAATATAACATGAGAAGATGCATGGAATAAAATTAAGACATATGTAAGCCACTTCTATGTATTTGGTAGTGTAGCATGTGCTCACATTCATGATGATAAAAGGAAATCTTTATAGCCTGAAAGTGAGAAGTTCATTTTTGTTGGATATTATGAAGATGTAAAAGGTTATAGTTTTATTCAACCTCATTCTAATGAAATTATTATTAGAATACATGTTAAATTTGATTAAAATATCTTATCTTGTGATCCTAATTCGACATTTGTGCATTCTTTGGCCCACGATCCATCTTTGACATTTATGTCATCTTTTTCTCCGATTTTGATTTCTTCTCCTTCAGATGATGACACCGAGGATGAAAATATACCTTTGCCTACTCACCTTCCTTCAAATGAGTCCATTGAAGATAAACCTAAAATAGCACCACAACTTCCTAGATGGGTTTTTTAAGCTCGAGAGACAGCTGGTGATATTGTCAGTGATCTTTCATATTAGCGCATCATGCGTTCTCAGTTCTAGTGATCATTTTGTCTTTTGTCTCAAGTTTTAGAGAGTCATGATTTAAAAGACAAATCATAAGATTTACGTCATTCATATTTGGACACAACAATGAATGAAGAGTATTTTTGTTTAATGGTGAACGGTACTTGCGATCTTCTACACCTTCTGAAAGGAGCAAAAATTGTCATATATAAATGGGTGTATTGAACTATGTATGCAGTAGATGGAAGTTTTGAAATACACATGGCCATGTTATTTTCCAAAGGGTTCTCTGAAATTGAAGGCATTGAATATAATGAAACATTTCCCCCCATCACCAAAATGAATTACATCTACCTTGTTCTAGCACTTGCATCCTCACATAAATGGAAGGTCCATCAAATGGATGTGAAATATGTTTTCTTTCATGGGGATTTGCGAGAATAAATATACATGGAATATCCTCCTCTCTATGTCCATAATGACTCTAGCTTTGTTTGTCACCTTAAGTAATCTCTTTATGGCCTTAAGAAAGATCCTCGAGCTTGGTATGCCAAAATTGACAACTTTATTCTTGATACCATCTTTTCTAGATTTCATTGCCACCCTAATGTCTATACCAAGAAAGTAGGAAGCCATATCATAATGCTTGTTCTTTATGTTGATAAATTTATCCTCACTAGTAGTGACCCTAAAATTTAAAACCATGTGGAAACCAACCTTAAGAAGTAATATGAAATGACCAACTTAGAATATTTGCACTATTTCCTTGGCCTCCATGTTTTGAAAACCAAGGAAGGATTTTCTGTGTCTCAGTATAAGTGTTCTTGTTACCTTCTTCACTGCTTTCAAATAGATGATTATAAACCAACCCCTTATCCGTTCTAGTTTGTATTCAAACTTCCTTCCACTTTTACTTCTCCTGAATTTGATGCCACTTTGTACTGTGAGTTAGTTGCTAGTTTGTTATATTTGACTAATACACATCCTGATATTTCCTTTGGTTTTGGTCTTATTGCCCGATATATCAAAACACCCCATGAAAGCCATTGGAAAGAAACTAAAATAATATTTTAGTATGTACAAGGTATATATCAGTTCAAGATACATTACAACTAAGGGGGGACTCCTTTATTAGTTGGTTTCACTGATTCAGATTAGGTTGGTGACCTTGATGATGAAAATTCTACTACAGGTAATATTTTCAACCATGGTTCAGGACCTGTCAAATGGGATTGTAAGAAACGACAAGCTATTTCTCTTTCTTCAACAGATGTAGAGTATCAAGAAGTGATTAATGCAATTCAAGAAGCCTAATGGTTTTGAAATATCCTTTCAAGTTTTGGCTTCTAGCAATAACATTTGACTACCCTTTTGTGCAAACAACAGAGTGCAACCAAGGTAACAAAAGATCAAATTCAACATCAGTGCAATGAACACATTGAGCTACACATGCACTTCATGAAAAAACTCATTCATGATCGAGGCATTGAAGTGTTATTTTTCACTATAGATGATCAAGTTGCAAACATTTTCATAAATTCTCTGACATAAACAAATTTTTTCAAACTTTTATCTATGTTAGGATTTCAAGAAAATTTCAAACTTTGATTTATGTTAGGCTCTAATGCTTCCTTACTTCTCCTATTTTTTCTCCTTGGTAAATCCTTCATTTATATAACAAGTTTTTATTAAGGATGGGTTTCAAAATATTTAGACACTCATGAGTTAGTTAAGATAAAATTGGTCTAATGTGTTGTTAGGTTAAAGTGGGTTTCTTAGTGTGTTTCTTTAGCATGAATTCATATGCATTTGTAGTTGGGTAATTGGATGGTCATGAAATGTTCATGACATAGAGTGATCCAAATACTCATATTCTCCTGGATCTTAATGACTACATTGATCTCCGACTTAACACTCGATTGGTCCATGAGCTCTATTTAAATAGCATGGAGGGTCATTTGTTAATGATCAAGTGTGAGAAAATCTCTTGTAACTCTCTTATAAAATTTTATTTTTCATTAATAAATTACTCTAAGTGGTCACAATCGCTAGGGTCATGGACCTTCCCCACAACATTTTTCCCATGTAAAAAAAATAGTGTGTTGATATTTTATATGGTTTTGTGAGTGTTTATTAAATGTGTTTGTCCTGTATTGAAGTACATGTGTTCTCGACCATAGATATTGAACCTCCATATCAAATTTCATAGGGAAGTATAACAACATTAAATGAAGGCCACAATTATACCCAACAATATAATTATTGCAACAAAGTGTAAGTGCATACTTTGTTAGGAAAGATCAAGTTAGCAATGATTTTGCAATACCCTAATTCAAATTAAAATCATCTAGAACATGCACTCAACGAATATAACAAATTGTGTTCAAAAGGATCATTTTAATTCATGAATTGCTCATTCCATCATGCTTAATTTTTTGGTACATTGAACAACTAGGTTGTTGTTACTGCTACATCAGTGGTGGAGACTAACATTGATGCATCTATTGGCATCAAGGGTCTGTTATCTAAGTGTAGAAACTACAAATATCATATAATTAGATATAGGAAAAAACACACAATAATATTAATGTGTATATATATATATATATATATATATATATATATATAATCAATGAAGAATTTAAAGATGATCAATATATTAACCTCCTCTGTGAAAATATCATATCCATTGGCCTCCATTGTCCCATAAAAAGTATGGACACAACTCGATCATCTGTGAGGGTCAAATGAACTAGAACGTGAACTCCTAGTGTGTCCATGTGCCCTCTTTTGGATGGAATTTGTTCCAATGATTTAGGGCCCAACCCCTCCCCCAATATCTCCTAAAGGTTTCTCTTGGTGGGATAGTTCTATAAATTTGTTGTACTAGAATAAGATATGGATCGAGGTGGATATTGCTGGATGCGTCTAGATTATGCTTTCTCCTATGGGAAGATGATGTGTAGTAGGGTTATGTCTCCGCACAATATCGAGAGGACGTAGTAGTTGTTCATGCCTATAATTTTATCTATCCTACGTGGATCCATGACCCACCCCATGGAATTCACCAATGTCAAAGCAGTTGACATGGTGATGTAAAATAAACTCTTCCCATAATTTTCTAAGAAAATACAGAGAAACCTCTCAACTGTTATTGCAGAGAGTTTTCCCAAATACCATAAACCATCGATCCATCCAATTGTCTAAAAATGGTTGGAAGGTGCACCAATCCATACAAATTCATCTCTTCGTTACGAGTGGTTGTAATCTTATTCTTGGTTCAATAAACAATGTCATCATGTCTTTTTTTGCAATGTTAAGGTCTCTCACTTGGTTTATGTTCTATTTTATTCATACATTATGTCCCTATAATAAAAAATGTAAGTTATTTAGCCTTGATCATTTGCTATGGAATATACAATGGTGTCTAGGGAAGTGTCTAGATATCACCATGAGGGCTCTCTAGTATTTCATAAGTCTTGTATAAGGGTTCAAAGAGATCTCAAACCTGCATCATTTTCCATGTTTATGTTTATCAGTTGTGGGTTGGTGTTTGGTTTTTCTTCCTATGGTGATGCTAGGTTTTGGTTATCTCTAGTCTCCATATTCATCAAGTGTATCGCAATTTAATAAGGGAAAAACATTTTTTTATTTATATTTTATCATTTAAAGAAACTATGAAATAAAAAAATCAAAATCCACCAAAATACTTACCTGGAATCCACTAAAGACCACGTCAACAAATTTTGGTAGTGATTTGTCGAGCTCTCATCAATTTTCTCTCCCAAATTTTATCTATGTTGCAAAAAACATGTCACATGGTCTATTGGTGAAATGGACCAACCACATTCAATTAAAAAAACAATTCCCAATAAGAATGTTCACACATTCCTAACGAGGCCAAACTAGCATTGACTTAGCAACCATTGTGGCTGTTTGGGGAATGTCAAATCTGTAAAATCAAGAACGCATGTGCATTCCTTTGTGAGTGCATTCTTTAGCATCCCATTTCCACTTTTTTTATCATCATCTTCTTCTGAGTGCCCATAATTTTTCAAAAAATTGTTATTTAACATGTTAATTTTTCTTTTATTTGTTTGTCCACAAGATTTTCTAAATATATGGTTTTCAAAAAACCAATTATACCGATAACATAGTTTAACACATATTTATACATAAATTAGTTTAAGATTTCTAAAATTTTTATTTATATTATTTTTTATTAAACTAAGTAATATTGAATTTCATTTTATAGAGCATTATGTGGAAACAATTTTTTTCTCAGGTTTATCTAATATGCTATATTAGAAAGACCCTTTTAAAGATTAACCATATATGTGGATATCCAAAATATTTTCTAATATTTTTATATTTTTTTAATTATCTAATGTTTAAAATATTAATTTTTTTTTAAATTCTATTATTTAATATATATATATATATATATATATATTTGTTTTGTTTTCTAGTTTGTTTGTGATCTACGGGATTAACCTGTGGTTTGAGAAACCATAATTTAGGGTATCTAAGCTATTAATATCATCCAAGGATTGCATCCGGCCTAAGCCACACCAACCCTTAACATGAATTATTTTGGATTATGTTTTTACCACATAGATTTCAAACCGGTAACTTAACATCAAATAGTGCCTTAATTGTACACTTTGTCACCAACTATCCTACACCTCGAGGACATATATAATTTTTAGAAAAGAAATAAAAAATCGAATTCACCATACCTACTACCCTTAAAGAAAAAGAAGAAAGAATTTCACAATTTGAAAGTTATATGTCTATAAAAATCTACAAAATAAGTTTGCTGAATTTTATACCTTAATCAACTTAATCAATTGATGGATTAAAACCTTTATCCAAGTTATCCCTTCAATTATCTATAAAGACCATTTACCGTTGTCAAAAAGCATGCCACATATTCTTAATTTTACCTATATACTACTAAGAAAAAACATAAACTTACTATCATCCAATGATTAAATAAATAAAACTAAGATATATATTTATTTCAGTGATAAAATAATAAAATAAAAATATTTATTATTATTAAATAATCCTTAAATATTATTTTAATTGGATATACTATATTTTCTTTAAGTATATCTAGAAGTTCAAATTTTGTTGACTCATTCATATTACAAAATATTATTAAAATAATTAATATGAATTTACATAGATTAATATTTGATATGTGTTTATCTAATTTTTTTTTTTTTTTTAGATTTTATAAAACTAAATATAAAAAATTTAGTATAAATGTGCAATATAATAAATAATAGTAAACCATTGTAGACTATATCATTATAAATTTAGGTTATATTTATCATACAAAGTACCATAAACAAACTCTTTTTTCATTACTTCTCAATTTTGATAATGTAATGTAACACTTGTTAATTCATCAAACAACACCATAATGTGACACAATCCTTTCTCTAGTCCTTTTTAAAGAAGATTACTCCTTTTAAAACATTAAAATGTGACATAATTAACAATGCCAATGAAAAAAGACAATGGTCAATAAGTCTAACAATATGATATCATCTTTTCAAATTGCAACCTTTGAACTATTCCAATATATCATATCATTGAAGTCATCCATATTATCAACTTCAACATATTACTCTAAAAATATTATTACAATGTGACATAAAAATAAACTAAACTTTATTATTAACCACAAACATAACATTTTAAAATATTACTTTTAAAATGAACTTATTTAATTACTAATTTTCAAAAATTACAATGTAACATAACATCAAATTCAACCATATTATCAATTATATGATCCATATGCATAATCAAAATAACAACCATACTATATCTATTTTTTATATTATTATTAACTATATGATCCATATGCATAATCAAAAGGACAACCACACTATATCTATTTCTTATATTATTATTATTCAAATGTTACATATTATCAACTTCAACATAAATCTTTAACTTATTACTCTATAAATATTGTTAAAATTTGACATAACAATAAAATAAACCTTATTATCAACCACAAACATAACATTTTAAAATATTACTTTTTCAATTTCATAATATAGACTTATTAAATTATTAATATCGAAAAATTACAATGTAACATAACACCAAATTCAACCATATTATCAACTATATGATCCATATACTCAATCAAAAGGACAACCATACTATATCTACTTATTATATTATTATTATTCAAATATCATAATGTTATATAACATGGAAGTCAACCATGTTATCCACCTTAAACATACCTTTTTTTTTTAACATCACACTATGATGGAAGCCTCTTAAACTATAATTTTTTTAATCTTACTAACCCTTTAAAACAACATGCTACAATGTAAACCTCTTAAATTATTAGTCTTAGAAATGTTGCATTGTGACATGAAATTCAAGCCAACCATAACATTGTTTTTTAAATGTTGCATTAAGATATAACATTGAAGTGAACCTCTCAAATTATTATTCTTAAAATATTTTAAGTATGATATAACATTGATGTCAACCATATGATGTATATAGATGGTAAGACCAATCATAATAACATACAAACTTTATATACTTCTTAAATTATTTATTTTCATATTCCAAACAATGATATAACATTGAAGACGATCCTATTATCAATCCCGACCATAAACTCTTAAATTATCACTCTTGAAATGTAACATTGTGACATAAAATTAAAGTCAACCATATCATTACTTTTGAAATGTACTGATGCCACATAACATTAAAGTGAACATCCTAAATGATTACTTTTGAAATGTCATAATGTAATAGAACATTGAAATCAATCTCTTAATGTATTACTCTTGAAATATCACATTGTGGGATAACATTAAAATCAACCACGTTATCAACTTCAAACATAATGGATTAAATTATTACCTTTGAAATGTCACAACGTGACATATAATTGAAGTTAGTGATATTATAAACATCAAGCAAACATATATGGTCGACAAATATCTTTTGTTCATTTTTTATATGTCACATTGTAATATAATATTTTCTCACGTTATTAACCATAGTCTACCATATCAACCAAAGCTAACCATAATCAATCAACATAAACCATAATGATCAAAAGTTAATCATCATCAACAGTGATAAACTAAAGTCACTTAAACACAACTATAATCAACTAAGGTCATCCATAGTTAATCAAATCAATCATAACTAACCAAAGTCAACCTCTATCAACAATCATCACTTATAGTTAACCATAATCAACCATAGTAAAACAAACTAAGGCAAAGTCCACAAAAGTCAACCAAATTCAATCCACGATTAAAAAAAGTGAACCATAGTCAAGAAAGAGAAACCATAATCGAGCAATGTCAACCATACTAAACAATAGTTAGCCAAAGTATGCCATAGTCAACGATGCTTAACCAAAATCAACCATGGTCAATCCTAGTTATTTATATTCAATCAAGGCCAAAAGTCCATCATTGTTAACCATGCTAATCATAATCAACCATAATTAGCTAAAGTTAATGATAACAATGGTTAACATAAGTCAACCATAGTCAACTATTGTAAACAAAAGTCAACCACAATTAGCAGTCATTAACCAAAGTCAATCATAATCAACCAACTTCACATTATAACCAAAGTCAATTATAGTCAACCATAGACATTATAACCATGGTTAACAATTATAGACATAGATTTTCCATAATCAACTAAAATTAACTAAAATTAACCATTATTAATTATGTTAAGAAAAGTCAACGTTACTCAATCATGTCCTTAACCAAAGTCCAACAAAATTAAATAAAATTATTAAAATAATTCCAAAATCATTTAATGTATTGTTAAATGTATTTTATAAATTATGTAGGTCGTATATATATATATAATGTATTAGGAGGTGACCGAGTCGAAGAATACTAAATGATGTACATATTTAGCGAGACTTCCTTATGGAGTGAGAATATAACTATTATTAGAACCAGTACTCCGTGTAGGCATATGCATTTTGTCCCTGATTTGACGAATAACTATTTGTTAGATGTGCAATACTGTGTTTACTGACTTATCTGTTCTTCCAACTTTTCAAATTACCACTCTTTAAAAGAAATTAGTGCGGCCGAATATTGTTCGAATCGAAGATGATCGAATTTGGTTAGGTTAAGCAAAAAAACAGACGAAAAAGTAGACCACAGAAATCCTTGAAATATTAAAAAACAGACGAAAAAGTAGATCACAAAAATTCTTCAATTTAATAATTCAAGGAAGTACAGAACGATAAACGAGATTCAAACAATTGGATTCCAATATCAATTTTAAAACCAATTTTACGCATCCACGACGATAATAGGTGTTTTGAAATATATTTTCTGGTGTATTAAGAAATCGAGTGGATTAGATTGAAGTTTGGATGTAGTTCAATACCATGTGCTGGATTTCCATTAAGATGAATAATGGGAATAGAAGTGACGTCATCATGTCGTACATGTGGTCTACAACATATTCATGTGCAGAGGATATTTTCAGGGATATTTCTGATGTTTGGTTTTTTTATTTATATGTTTATTGGAGAATATTGTTGTTCTCAGTTTTTGTCATTTAGGAGGACAAGGTTGTCCTCATATTTTGGTGATATTATATTGCTTGGCAGGGTTTCTTTTTCCCTCAAGATTTCTGATATTAACAAGATTAAATAACTGAAATTGTATCTCATATATATTGATGATTCATTTATGGTCTTTGTGTTTCCTTTGCATATGTTTTCAGTTTCAATGTTAATTTTTTCAGTGATAACAACTAGGGATTTGTTGTTAGATTACTAAGAAACAATTTTCATATCTTAAATTAGTCACATAGAGTTGCATGTGAAATTTGGCATTTATGTCATTTTTCAAAATGGCATAGCTTTCACTTTTGAAGTTTATTTTCAAAGAAGTTTATTTTTAAATTGCCAATTTTTTTTAGGGATTTCCATCTAGAACATCAGTTTCATCTTGTAAGTCCATATTCTTTGATTATTTTAATACGTCTTCTCCTAGTGATATTTTGTTTACCAATGCAAACTACTTCCCATGGAAATCCCATATGGATGATGTACTAAGAAGGACAATATTTTACTCGATTACCTTGGGAAAAGAAAAAGAACCCACTGATTATGAAAAGTATTCCAAATGGGTTGATAGGAATGATAAAGCACATGGACTAATAAGAATTTTGATCTCTCCAAATTTAAGGTTTCACCTTCAAGGAATTGATGGCCCACATAAAGCTTGGTAAATGATTGAAGCTCTGTTTGGTAAATACAATATTATTTGAGCCCACTACTTCAAAAAGTAGGTAATGAACTCAAGTCCAAATGATTTTCCTTTCATTGAATATTACTTATCTAAGTTCCAAACACTTATAATTTTGTGTATAAAGTGCCAACTAGAATTGAAGGAAGATCGATGCACATATGATATTCTTTATAAGCTTCATAATGCATATTGTGTTTTTGTATCTACCTTTTATGCCACTATAATAGCTATAGGGAGTGGTTATAAATAACCCTCTCTTAATTCCTCTTGTGATTCTCTAATTCAAGAGCAAGGTAATCTTGTGAAACTTGGATTGATCAACACTACATGTACATCCAAAAAATCCTATGTGGCCCAACAGAAAGATAAATACAAGAATACCAAGAAGAAACAACCTTTCTACAACAATGAGAAAAACAAGGGTCATAAACCCTCTTTGCCATCTTCTTCTCCTAATGGTGATGAAGGAGAAAAATATAAAAGTAAGAAGATTGACAAACATTGCAACTTTTATGGGAAAGATAGTCATTTTCAGTATAAATGTTTTAAAACAATGGAAGCCTTAGAAACATTGATGAAGAAGCACAATATCAATATTGATTCTTCTTCTTCTTCTTCTTATTCTAATGGACATGCAATTTATTCTTTTGTTTTCTCCTTCAATGCAACATATACTTCTCCTTCTGATGAGTGGCTTATTTATTTTGGAGTATCTTATCATATGGCTAAGTATAGAAACATATTTTATGCTCTTAATGAATGTAACACTTAGAAAATATTTGTTGGTGATGATAGATATATTAGTGTTGTAGGATATGGAATAGTTAAGGTAGATAATGGTCATTACAATGATATCCATTCGAAGTATTTCCTACAACGTTCTATCAGTACAATAGATCACTTATTTAGGTGAAGGTAAAACCATAGAGTTTTCTCCTCAACAAGTTCTAATTAAGGATTTAAAATATCCTAAGCATGTCCTCACAACTTGAATTGTTGATGATATTACTAGGTTGTATAGGTTCAACAACTTCGGGTCATCATATTTTCCATCATTTTTTATTTCTCATAGTGATGAGTTACGCAAACTTTGGCATTAATGATTCGATCGTCTAAATTATCGCTCGTTGCAACTACTATGTAATCAAAATATGGTGGCTCATATTCCTCTTGTTTCTTGCAAAGATAGTGTTTGTGTCAGTTGTGTTCTAAAAAAACATCAGCGAGACAATTTTGACAAACGTATCTCTTGGCATGCCTTGGCTTCTTTGGAACTTGTTCATAATTACATGTGTGGTCCTCTTTCTTCTTCTTCTTTTTATTGGTGCAAGTATTTCTTAACTTTCATGGATGACTTCTCCATATGCACTTGGGTTTACTTATTAAAATTTAAGAGTGAACTGTTTGACAAGTTTTTGGCCTACAAGGCCTTTGTATAAAAATAAAATGGACATCAAGTTCAAAGGTTAAGAATAGATAATCAAGTAAAATTTGTGAACAACAATTTGAAATGTTACTACATTACACAGGGAATCCAAATGAAACACAATGTTCCATATACACCACAACAAAATGGTGTTGTTGAGAGAAAGAATCACACATTAAAATAAATGGCGAATTGTATGATCTAATCTAAGGGATTAAGTCTTAATTATAGCAAAGAAGCCATTAACTATGCAAATTGCATAACAAATTGCACTCACACAAAGGATCTATAAAATATGACATTAGAAGATGCATGGATTAAAATTAAGCTAGATGTAAGCCACTTTTGTGTATTTGGTAGTGTAGCATGTGCTCACATTCATGATGAGAAAAGGAAATCTTTATAGCCTGAAAGTGAGAAGTGCATTTTTGTTGGATATTCTGAAGATGTAAAAGGTTATAGTTTTATTCAACCTCATTCTAATGAAATTATTATTAGAATATATGTTAAATTTGATCAAAATATCTTATCTTGCGATCCTAATTCGACATTTGTGCATTCTTTGGCCCACGATCCATCTTCGACATTTATGCCATATTTTTCTCCGATTTTGATTTTTTCTCCTTCAGATGATAACACCGAGGATGAAAATATACCTTTTACTACTCACCTTCCTTCAGATGATTCCATTGAAGATAAACCTAAAATAGCACCACAACTTCCTAGATGGGTTTGTTCAACTCGAGATGCAACTGGTGATATTGTCGGTGATATTTCATATCAACGCATCACACATTCTCAGTTCTAGTGATCCTTTTCTCTTTTGTCTCAAGTTTTAGAGAGTCATGATTTAAAAAACAAATCAGAAGATTTAGGTTATCCATATTGGGACACAACAATGAATGAAGAGTATTTATGTTTAATGGTGAACGGTACTTGGGATCTTCTACGCCTTCTGAAAGGAAGAAAAATTGTCAGATATAAATGGGTGTATAGAACTATGTATGCAGTAGATGGAAGTTTTGAAATACACATGGGAATGTTAGTTTCCAAAGGGTTCTCTAAAATTGAAGGCATTGAATATAATGAAACATTTCCCCCCATCACCAAAATGAATTGCATCTACCTTGTTCTAGCACTTGCATCCTCACACAAATGGAAGGTCCATCAAATGGATGTGAAATCTATTTTCTTTCATGGGGATTTGCAAGAATAAATATACATGGAATATCCTCCTCTCTATGTTCATAATGACTCTAGCTTTGTTTGTCACCTTAAGTAATCTCTTTAAGGCCTTAAGAAAGATCCTCGATCTCGGTATGCCAAAATTGACAACTTTCTTCTTGATACCATCTTTTCTAGATGTCATTCTCACCCTAATGTCTATACCAAGAAAGTAGGAAGCCATATCATAATGCTTGTTCTTTATGTTGATAAATTTATCCTCACTGGTAGTGACCCTAAAATTTTAAACCATGTTAAAACCAACCTTAAGAAGTAATATGAAATGACCAACTTAGAATATTTTCAATATTTCCTTGGCCTCCATGTTTTGAAAACCAAGGAAGGATTTTCTCTGTCTTAGTATAAGTGTTCTTGTTACCTTCTTCATTGCTTTCAAATAGATGATTATAAACCAACCCCTTATCCCTTCTAGATTGGATTCAAACTTCCTTCCACTTTTACTTCTCCTAAAGTTGATGCCACTTTGTACTGTCAGTTAGTTGCTAGCCTCTTATATTTGACTAATACCCATCCTGATATTTCCTTTGTTGTTGGTCTTGTTGCTCGATATATGAAAACACCCCATGAAATCCATTGGAAAGCAACTAAAATAATATTTTGGTATGTATAAGGTATATATCAATTCAAGATACATTACAACTAAGGGGAACTCCTTTATTAGTAGGTTTCACTGATTCAGATTAGGTTGGCGACTTTGATGATGAAAATTCTACTACAGGTTATGTTTTCAACCATGGTTGAGGACCTGTCACTTGGGATTGCAAGAAACGACAAGTTGTTTCTCTTTCCTCAACAGAAGTAGAGTATCAAAAAGTGATTAATGCAATTCAAGAAGCCTAATGGTTTCAAAATATCCTTTCAAGTTTTGGCTTCCAACAATAACATTTGACCACCCTTTGGTGCAAACAANCATGAAAAAACTCATTCATGATCGAAGCATTGAAGTGTTATTTTTCACTATAGAAGATCAAGTTGCAGACATTTTCATAAATTCTCTGACAGAAACAAACTTTTTCAAACTTTGATCTATGTTAGGATTTCAAGAAAATTTCAAACTTTGATTTATGTTAGGCTCTAATACCTCCTTACTTCTCCTATTTTTTCTTCTTAGAAAATCCTTCATTTATATAACAAGTTTTTCTTAAGGATGGATTTCAAAATATTTAGGCACTCATGAGTTAGTTAAGATCAACTTGGTCTAATGTGTCGTTAGGTTAAAGTGGGTTTCTTAGTGTGTTTCTATAGCATGAATTCATATGCATTTGTAGTTGGGTAATTGTATGGTCATGACATGTTCATGACATAGAGTGATCCAAATACTCATATTCTCCTGGATCTTAATGACTACATTGATCTCCAACTTAACACTCGATTGGTCCATGAGCTCTATTTAAATAGCATGGAGGGTCATTTGTTAATGATCAACTGTGAGAAAATATCTTTTAACTCTCTTATAAACTTTTATTTTTCATTAATAAATTACTCTAAGTGGTCACAATCGCTTGGGTCATGGACCTTCCCCACAACATTTTTACCATGTAAAAAATTAGTGTGTTGATCTTTTATATGGTTTTGTGAGTGTTTATTGAATGTGTTCATCCTCTATTGAAGTACATTTGTTCTCTAACATAGATATTGAACCTCCATATCAAATTTCATAGGGAAGTATAACAACATTAAATGAAGGCCACAATTATACCCAACAATATAACTATTGCAACAAAGTGTAAGTACATACTTTGCTATGAAAGATCAAGTTAACATTGATTTTGCAATACATCATAATTCAAATTAAAATCATCTAGAACATGCACTCAAAGAATATAACAAATTGTGTTCAAAAGGATCATTTTAATTCATGAATTTCTCATTCCATCATGCTTAATTTTGTGGTACATTGAACAACTAGGTTGTTGTTACTGCTACATGAGTGGTGGAAACTAA
>JASDQU010243505.1:0-10745 GCA_032191745.1 Picea mariana
AGGGAGAGAGAAAATTTGCACATTGGATACTAGAAAATAACATTTTATGAGGATATAGTGAGATGTACAATAAGGTTTGCTAAAAAAATGATGTGGGCAATAGTTAGTTGGTTGAGAGTAAAGTCAACGGGGCAATTACTCCTCAATGCAAAGTGAAGGGGACCATATCCAATGGAATAGATCAAATCCACGACTTGAGTGCTTCCATTATGCCACTAGCTCTAATGATCAAAATTTCTTACTTCAATGTTTTCAAAAGTAGTACACAAATTAAAAACTTTGTTATTCCACATGACCATTCAATCTCATAGATAATTAAGTAACAATGYAGAGTTTCTGAGTTAGATATCTAACTCCTTGGAGTTGCCGCGCCCTATGTATAGCGAGCCAGGCACGACAAAAACAACAACCAATGAACAACACATAGGAGGAAAGTTTATGCCAAGTATGTAGAAATGGGGAAGTAGACATTGAAGAATGCCTTCTTCTGCATTGTGAGACATACTCACAAATYAGGGAGAGAGAAAATTTGCACATTGGATACTAGAAAATAACATTTTATGAGGAYATAGTGAGATGTACAATAAGGTTTGCTAAAAAAATGATGTGGGCAATAGTTAGTTGGTYGAGAGTAAAGTCRACGGGGCAATTACTCCTCAMTGCAAAGTGAAGGGGACCATATCCAATGGAATAGATCAAATCCACGACTTGAGTGCTTCCATTATGCCACTAGCTCTAATGATCAAAATTTCTTACTTCAATGTTTTCAAAAGTAGTACACAAATTAAAAACTTTGTTATTCCACATGACCATTCAATCTCATAGATAATTAAGTAACAATATTTCTAATCATTTATCCTAATATATATATATATATATATATATAGTTTTATAATGTCAATTTCATGGTAATGGGCGATGTATATATATTTAAAACACTAGTTGGATTTTAAACCATTAAATCCTTTTTATCTCTAATTTTTACTTGCATATGTCGAAATTGGCCATCAAATTAAATGCATATTATATTTAAGAATATTGTATTTAAGAAAATCAAAGCACCATGTTGCAAGCATTTTCATCTCTAATAAAGGCAAGTCCCCATGTCCCATTAGAATACCTCTTCACATGGGATCACATATTATAATTATAAATAAATGATATTTATAACTATAATATAAAATACTTTTTATAAGTATTTCAAAATGGAGATTAAAGTATTAAAAATCGTGTCACTCATTTAAAGGGTGGTCTCATGCAACGTATGACTTATATATTAAATAATCTGCGTGACTTATATATTAAATAATCTTTCTCTAGTATATTTATAATTTATTAAAACATTTAATACTTGTGAGACTTAAAAGCTAATCATGCTAAGGCTGACATTATTTTTTACCTACAAGTTGATTGAAACACAAGGTGGTTGTAAGAACAAAGATATATTTACAAAGTAAAATTTGTACCTACCTCGTTGTTTGGTAATACTAATTGTCCATGGAGAATATTATAATGGGATAGTGCGCCTCTTTAACTTTAATCCAATCCTCTTATGAACTTTATTTCAAATGAAAGCAAAGGATTATTTGTTCGAATGGCAACGTTTCCTTTAATATTATATTTAAGCTTAATTTTTAGTCATTTCTTACCAACATAATTGGAATAGTACTTACCTTCATGGAAATAATATTCACTCGGTGTAATAATCTAAAAAATGGCTTTTTTGGATTTATAGTTTTAGGTGAAAATGTATATATATATTTTTTTAGGGAATAGAGTCTGGAAATTTATTGGTTTTTTCCCCTCATTTCAAGGATGGTATTTGGGGTAAACTAAATTTTGTAGAAAGCCAATGCTTTTTTGATAGCTTACTCATTTAAGAGCTGGGAAAGCACCCCTCAGCACAAACCACTCGGGCTAAACCCAATTGATGAAAATGCATATGTTATTACAATTACATCTTATAAAATTGCATAAAGGTGGAGTTCTTCTTCTTTTTCTTATTCTTTCTATTTCAAATAAACTGAGAGGATTGGTTGATGACAACATATATGCTTCAATAATTCATGATCTTTATGCAATTGCAGGGTGATCGTGCTTTCTTACTCGACCTTCCCTCTCTTTTTTGTGTGTCTTGTGTGTGTGTGTGCATGTGTGAATAATAACACTATGCCACACCTATCTCGTGGCATCTTATAATAACTTCCATGGCTATAAAATCTCATTTCTGCCTATCCCACATTAGTTGTAAGAATCAATCAACGAAAATATATAACCCTAATATATCATGATACTTATACTAATGGGGTGTGTCCACATAGACAATGCTCCTCCTACTAACATAATCCTTGATTAGTTGCAAGGTGATCATGCTTGCTTGTTTGGTGTTCCCCTCCCTTCTTTGTGTGGCATGTGTGAGTATAACAAGAATAACAATCATAGGAACAATAACAATGAGATATGCCTATCTTGTGGCGTCTTGGAATTGTTTAAAGAAGAGAGGGTTGATCTTTATTAGTTATTTCATAGAAGCATCCTCTTGGCTAAGATGTTTCTTTAGGCGTCGACTACCTTGACCATTTAGACATATTTTTTGGTATATATATTATATGGTTGTTTAAGGGATGTGTTCATCTTCATTATCCCCACTGTTCTCTTGTTCATCCTTTAATTTAACTTGCAAACCTACCAAGTGGTTTTATTCGAGCTTCAATCGATTTTCAACACCTTGTAGTGTTTGGGTTAACATATTCATCGCCAGGCCTCGACCCATAATGTTTTCCTCTATGTTCGTATATTTCTTTATGTCATATCCCTACTTCTTGTAGCTTTGACCATGATGTCCTTTTAATAGTATCCATTGTTGCAAAAATAAGGTGAATTTCCTGTAAGATAAACATAATAAAACCATTATAAGGTTCTTGTTAAGTCCTAATTATTTTCCCAAAGGCTTGAGCATCGTACAGAGCTCTGATACCACAACTGTAGTGCTCCCTTGGCACCACAATTGTATGATAATACACTAATCTAGCTATTGAAAGGGGCACTACAACAGATACCAAAATCTTAATTATGTGTATGCCATGACAATAGTAAGATTTACAATTATTATAGATATTACATAAATAACAACTATAGGGAAGTATCAAAATGAACTAGGATGCTATGACATCAAACTAGGGCTATGCATTCCAAAGCCAACTTTTAATCAACATAAATTTTGGTGTGGTGTAATATCTTGTAAACTTTACTTGTCTCACAAGTATCATACACATGAGATTATTCACAATACACACCTCTCACACACATATAATTAGAACAAGAATATTAAAGTAAATCAAAGTCTCAATCATGAGATATTCCATTATACCAGTTTTATAAGCCACCATATAGATAACAATCATAAACAAAAAGAAGACTCACAAAGCATGAAATCAAAACAACATACATTATTGATACCAAAGTGAAAATGATATACCACATCAATCAAAAGACTTGTATCCAAAAACAACCTCCAAATTAACAAATTTTTTAGTGCAAATAATACCTTAAAAATTACTTTTCTAGAAAAATAAAATAAAATAGATAATTATAACTAACCCTTAATAAACATGTAATCAAACAACATACTCTTAAAATTAGCATATTTGATCTTATTTTACTTGGACGATAAATTCTTTTACATTAAAATATATTTTCATAATTTATTAAAACTACTTTTTATTATTTTAATACTTTGCTAGCATCTCTTTTACATTATTTTAACTTAACCCATGTGCAGCTAGATCTATCCTTTCACATCACAGATCTTGCTTAATGAATTCATAAAAATTATACTTAACCTCAATTTTCAATCGCTGCCAATTAATAAGCATCTCACAATTATTATTAATTATCACACAGGTTGAAATATGTATTATTCGATTCATAGATCTTTAGAAAAGATGTTGAATACATTGCGCTATTTCTCATTATTTTATCTTCAGAATCTTCCACCCATTATTTTATCTTCATAATCTTCCACCCATGTGAAGCTAAATCTATCATAATGAATTCATAATTTTTTTTTCTTATTGTCCTCCATTCGCTTTAATTAAAAAAAGCATCATATAACTTGAAATTAATATTATCCGATTTGAAATACTTTCATGGTTGTTACATCTTTCATAATTATATATATATATATTATTTATTGTGTTATCCTTCCAAGCAAGAAATTATCCAGCATAGTCTGCATCCACACACCTTTCCAACAAGGTAAAGAGTGTCCTTAGTGACGTCATCCATAGAGGTGGGGGAGAGCAGTTGAATAAAGAGGGAAACTGCAAAAGAAAAATTCAAAAGATGGGTGAACTAGTGAACAACTTCTGGATATAGGGAAAAGTAGATAGCTTTGTCAAGGAAAATTGCACTAAACATGTACCACCATCATCCATGTGACTGCCCGCCACAACTCTTGAGCCATATTTAACTTCTGTAGCGAACAACAAACACTTTCAAGAGTGGGAGGCCCTCTGGGTGAGATTCGAACGTGCGACCGGCTCAGCGGGGTGGGTGGGCGTCTTTTCAGACTACCATGTAATTCTCATTTCTGCCCTTAAATACCCCCCATCCATTCGTTCGTACATACAGATAAAATTTTGAAGTCGAATTGGAACCTGCCTCGTATAAAATACACCCACATATTTGAAAATACTCTACTCTGTCATTTGACGAAGTAGCAGCAATCTGGTCCGTGCTTTGAGCGAGTGGCAATGGAGGCACCGAAGGAGAAGGAGCGGGAACGGGACAAAGAAAAGGATCGCGAGCGGGAGCGAGAATTCGAACTAGAAGCTGCCATGTACAGTAATTGCTTGCTGTTAGGTCTGGATTCCTCTGTTCTTGGTCAATCGGGAGGGCCGAGGACCGGACTATTCAGGCATTCTAACCCTAGGATGGGAGAGATGCTCCTTCATTTCCTTCTCTGTGCCCTTCGAGGTCCCGTGCAATCTGCCAAGGTTATATCACTTCTGTTACTTTCCATTTCGTTTGAATGCCCCCATGATGTTTTGTAGGTGAAGCAAATTATTTATTCACAGTACATTCGTTGATGATGGCTTTCTGCTGTCGCCCCAGCAAAATGGCTTGAACTCGAACCCGTGACACTGATTGAACAACTTGACCGATTGAAGCTGGAATTAGAACAATAAAACCTCCATTCCGTTTGTGATCCAAATACGTTGTTGTACTAGATTCAGGAAAAATTTGAAAACGACAGAACAAAAATATGGCAGCATACAGTTTATGTTGAAAGAAGGGATTGATAAATTGCATTTTTTAAAGTTTTGAATAGGATTTCTTGAAATTGAGCGGGGGATTGCATGTATTCCTTGATTATTTGATGATTTTAGTAGAGGAATAAGCTGCAGAAGCATATGAAGACGATTTGAACAGGTAGATTTACTGGGAAATTTGCAATAGTTTTATTTGATTTAGGTTTATAATATCTATTATCAATACTCTAAGTGTTCACCATGGCCTAATACATTCCATTAAGAAAATTGACATAAAAACAAGTAGGTGCAAGACATCTTTGGTGAAGTATGATCACTCTGCTGTTTCACTCGAATATTTGAACATTAAGTTGTTATAATAAAATATATTGAATACCTCGGAGGAAATTTAGCGAACTTTCTTTTGTTTTTCCCTCACAAATTAATACACTACACAACCTGCCTTTTTTTTGAATACATTCATTTGCATTTTTAGCAGGAACTATTTGATAATTTTCCATGGTCTGGAGATTGTCACAAAGCATACATTTCTCTCTCTCATGCAACATGGAGTTTTAGATTTTATATTCCAAAATTAAAAGGGGAAATACTTGTTGCATTTCCACAGTTTTTTTTGAAAGTAACACCCCTTATTTTTTGGTTGGAGTTGCATTTCTGCAGGATTTTGCTGGTGTTTGGCCCATTTTTGATGCATCGCAGTCTCGAGATTTCCGCAAGGTAAGAGGCCATTAGATTTCTTAAAAACTCGAAAGGATTTAATCTTTGCCACATTTAAAACTGCAAAGCTTACTGCCCTCAATATCTGTTGTATTATGGTAGGTTGTATCAATATTGCATTAGATTAGACCTGAATTAACCTATAATGAATTTCATTTACGGCAAAACATTCCACAGAAAGTTGCAGGATTTCTTCACAAGGTTTCATTTTTTCTATATAATCTATAAAATACTGGCAATACTTTGCAGATTGTGCAAGGGCTGATAAATGAGCTCGAGTCTCAAGGTGCATTGCCTAGAAGCAACTCTCGAGTTTCATCTCTTGCCACTTGTTGTGGTCAAAGGTTTGTGTTTTTAATGCCCTTGACATTTTGAAGGTTTGGAAGATCATGTCTTGTTTGAGTACCATGAAGCTTCATTTTTTGCAGTGTGCCTCTGTTCAAAATGGCATGACCACTGCAACAGCAGAGGTGGCTGAAATAGAAAAACTAAGAATAACAAAAATAAAGATCCAAAACAGAAAAACTTACAGATCCAATGGTTGGTTGAACCTGCAAATCCTAATAACAGAGGGAGACTTCTCCAAAATAAGTTTGTGGATTGAATTGATAAAAAGGGAAGAGATATTAATGAGAAAGGGGAAACTCTTATCCATACCAAAAAGAGGTAAAAACCCTAACTTTAAGCTTACATTACTAATAAAAGTGATAAGGCCCTTCCTTATTACATAAAGGCAGCCTTTGACAAATATTGAAGTATGATACTATAAACCCTAACTTAAAGCTTACGTTACTAATAAAAGTGATAAGGCGCTTATTACATAAAGGCATCCTATGATAAATATTGAAGTATGATACTATACAATCCTATGACTAGAAGATTATTACAAAAACACAAACTTTTAAAATAGCTCATGTACATAAAATCCAATGCCTAACAAATGGTTAGGTTCAAAACATTTTCCTGCCTCTTAAAAAAAGCTGTCCTATGTTTTGTATGGTATAACCCTAAACTATGTTATACTGAGATTTAACACATCTTAGTGCACATTAACAAACCATAATCATAAACCATAAACATTTACACAGATATGCACTCTTAAGTCAGAACAACAAATAAACCACTGCTCTAACTCTGAAATGCAGGAAACCCAAACAGATACGCAGTGCACATAGAGATTGCTGCTTGTAATAGTGTCGGTTTAAGATCTTATTGTAGTCTAGTATATTACATATAATACAAGTGCTCTCACCTGATTTCCTTTTGGTATGCAATTGTGCGTATGATACAGTCTCATCAAGACAAGATCATGCTATTTGGGTGCACAGGTCCATCCACAAATACATGTGGATACGAAAAATCATCCTACTATAATGCATAACACATGCGCACATCCTTAAAATACACATTGGAATACCTGAAACAAGGGTGCGAGGGGATTTTTGCCTGGGCGCTTATCCTAGTTCAGCACCATCCAACTCTAAAAAGATGTTTCGTCCTGGAACATGTGTGGCTCAACATTATCTAGCTCTTAATTGTAGAAATTTCTAAAATCTGCCCAATCTGAAATTTTCACCTTTTACTTCAACGTGGTCACAAATTTTTCACATAAAACTTTCAGCCTCAGGGATGAACTGAAATATTCAGAAATACACCTGCAAATATCTCAAATCTGTCCAGCACTAGTCTAGGCAAGTTCAAGTAGATAAAACTGTAAAATACTTCAACACTAGATCAATGCAACAGCCCTCAGGCATCAAGTATGCAGATCTGGAAATTAGATTTATCCACAAGGGAAATATAACAACACATTTCAAATCTGAAGTTTCATCCAAGGCATGTTGAATCACTCAACATTTCAGCGTTTCTGTCCTAATAAGTTAACATTATCAAGATTCAAAACAACCATAAAACTTGCTCAAAACACATGAAAACCAGCTCTCAAAACAAAATCTACGATAAGAGAATTTAGGGAAGCAATGATACAACTTCTTATTACCATGATATGAAGATAAAGTACAATACCTCAGCTTTCCAAAGCTGGTACATCAAGTCCTTCTGCTTTATCCCAAGCAAGAACTTCTCCAAAGCTTCCCAAACCCTACTTAGAGCATCCACAATTATCACAAACCCAACCATCAATAATATGGCCTAGGAACGCATCCCACCATTCTATAGTATCCTTTTCAAGAGCTCAACAACAAGTTAGCTGTGAATAATCTCCAAGCCCTAGGTGACTAAAGTCCTTATGATGTCAATCAAACAAGTAGATTGCTGAATTTAATTATTGCAGAAACAAATTTCAGTCCATAGCATTAATTACACAAAAGCTGGAAATTAAATAGCGGAAGCATAAAAAATAATTTCACACAACACTGGTAGTTACTCCTTCAAAACTAGTTTTTCATTCCTTTGAAAAACTTACAAGGAAACTTCCACAAGCTGCTCAAAAAACAACACTGCATGGATACCAAAAAACACCTCAAACTGAGTGGAACAATCCTCTGGGAGAGTATGGCCAGCTGTATGGCTTGTATAGGCGTGGTGCGGTTCTGTCCGTGCGATTGTATGACACTGTCCGTACGACTGTACATACTTCTGTACTGCTGTATGGACCTGTGCGGGATTGTTTGTTGCCTAGAAATGCCTCTTTCCTGGCTGCGTGCTCTCTCTCCTTCTCTTTGTTACTCAATCTGCTCAACTGCTCAAGTGTTCTTGTGTCTTTGAACTCTCTATCTTGCCCTGTTTTTATAGTTTTAGCTAAGACCAAAACCCTAATCTACTTTTTGAAATTACTCCTAGTCTAAGTCATGCATGCATGAAATACACTTTTTAGACTCAACTGCTAAAAATAAGACTTTCATTTTTTAACTAAAGTGAATTACAAAATAGAATTTAATTTTCAAAAATAGAATTACTTCTGAAAATATCTCGAACTAATTCTTGCATGTTCATATGGAACTGTGCGGAAGTTCCTGTCCGAGCTATAATTCTCAACAATACCTCTTAGCGAGGAAGGAATTCTGCACCAATCCAAGTTTGTCTTTGAATGTCTCAAACTTCCCTCTTGTTGAGGGTTTGATCAGAATATAAACTAAGTGTTGATCCGTGGAAATACACTAGAGCTTCACTGCTCCCTTTTGAACCTTGTCTTGTATGAAGTGATATTTGATCTCTGTTGAGCTAAGTGCCACATAAGTCTGCTTTTTGTTGAACCAGGATACCATCGCTAATCCCAAGCTAAAGCAACACCTTAAGGTGTTCTTCTTGTTTGTTGCACTGCCTACTCAATCTGAGTCTAAATACTCTTACAACTTAATTTCATCAGCTCCAAGATATCTCAAACCATACTCTATTGTGCCCCTCAAATACCTAAGCACATGTTTTGCTGCTACCCAATGCTCCTGCTTTGGCTCCACCTTGAAATGACTCAAGGTGTTCACTGCAAAACATATATCTGGCTTGGTGTTGACCAAATACATCAAAGAACCTATCAGCCGTCTGTACAATGTGGGATCCACCTACTTTGAATCTGAAGTTGTCACCTTCTTCAGATTAATGATCATGGGTGTGGCCATTGGTTTGCAGTCCTCCATTGAAACCTCTTCAGGATATGAACTACATACTTACCTCGCCCAAGGAAAATCTCCCTTGGTCTTTGCCAAACCTCCAATTCCACGAAGTAGTGCATCAAGCCGATGTCCTTCATCTCGAACTCAACTGCCATCTCTGCTTTACACCTTGCAATGAGTTTCTTTGCACTTGTTAGAAACAAGTCATCTACATACAACACCAAAATGAACAAATCATTTTGAACAAATATGTAATATAAGTAGAATTTTCTTTGCTTTTGGTGAAGTCCATACTCTGCAAGTATCCATTGATCCTACAATACCATGCTCTCGGTGCTTGCTTGAGTCCATACGAGGCTTTCTTAAGCCTACACACATGGGACTTGTTATCCCCCACTTTTAGGGATAACTAGGAGATCATGTCTCGAGGCCCACAGGTCCTAGACATGGAGTACCGAGAGTCGGATCGACTTTAGCATGGCCCCGGAGGGCCCATCTTTTCTCCCTTTCAGTGCCTCTACTTTGTCAGCAGCAACAACATCCATCACCATCGGCTTGGTCTTGTGTCTGAGATGGTTCTTGCTCCATGAGGTAATGAGTCCGGGTATCATGGTACGTGTCACTCTGATCTTCAAAACCTTTGAATATGCGCGTTTAATTCCTTTTGTTTCTAACAAATGCTTGGATCTTATACTTGCCCACTTGACCATGTCTGGGGGGATTGATAAGATGCCCTAGTAAGCCTTTGTCCATAGGTTCTGGTTTGCCACTGGGGGGATTTCTGAAAAGCCATCATCCACTCCCATCATAGCACCACCTTTTCATCTTGCTTCCCGCTCACCTATCCCATTACACTTGTTCGGGCACTGGGTTGACCTATCATTTGAGGATTTGCACCTTAGCTAGTGGGAAGAAGGGGCTAAAGGCCCAGAAGGTAAAAGCAAGATGGAAAAAGATAAAAGCCTTAGAATAAAACCTCGAGATGCTTTGCCCAGGGATCCCCGAGAAAGCAATAAAGGGCTTCTCAACAAGAAACAAGAAGGACCCGTAAAATAATAAAATAAGACCTAGTCAGAGGATAGGGGGTCTCATCACGAGCCAACCTATTAGGTCCATGGGTGCCTAGCAGTATGACATTACCACCAGCTGGTTACCACGCCAGGGTAGTGACCCTTGGTTGCAT
>JASDQU010243505.1:20752-47143 GCA_032191745.1 Picea mariana
AGGCAGGTACATCTCTTTTCTTGGTTATACTTCTCTTTATTGGCTGGTTAGCCGGACTATCTGCTCGGTGGTGATTTGTGAGGTGGAAATTATCTTTTAGCCTTCAATCCTTTGCCTTCTCAAAACCCCAGGTCACCGGGGACGTCTCCCCTGGGCCTTACCACCCTAAACAGAAAGAACCATCCTATCGAGGTGACATTGGGTGGGATTGGTTCAAGTTACGCCAGTTTGCCTCTTCACATCTATCTTTATCTTAACTACAAACTGTGCGATAACATGACTCCTTCCCACTTACCTCAAAGCCCCAAGGTTGCTCTATGTACACTTCTTTCTCAATGATCCCATTAAAACTTTACATCCCTACTTACCGTCTTCCTTTGCTCTGGAATAGAGACCCCGTAAGCCTTTGAAGTCTCATTGTAACCCACAGACAAACCCTTCATGTTGGAGGGCTCTAACTTGGTTTTCTTCTCTACCTTTACATGGATATAAACTGGACAACCAAAGATGCAGAAATGAATCACCTCTGGCTTCGCACCAGTGAATGCCTCCTTTGGTGTCTTGTCCTGCAATATCTTGTGAGGACACTGGTTGTAGATGTCACGGTTGAAAAAGTGGGCATCGACAAAAAGTCGGCGAGGGTCCAGAAAACATCGTTTCAGGAAAAAGTCGGTAAAAAATCGGAAAACCACAACAAACATTAAAAAATACAAAATATATACTTTTTTTTTCGAAATTTTAAACATATAAAGCAACAACAACATCAGATAAACACATTGACACATAAATATGGAGAAAGCAACAACAAACAAAAAAAAAACAAAAAAAACTCAAAAAATTTGGTTTATGAGGATGATTTTCACTAACTAGCCACGACTTTTATGAAAAAGTCTCGACTTTTTCAAATTAGAAAAAATCATTGGGCATGACTTTTATGAAAAAGTCTACTTTTTCAAATTAGAAAAAATCGCAATTTTTTCTAGCTGATTTTTCGTCAGTCGGAAAAATTTACGATTTTTTTAAAAAGTCACGAAAAATCGCAGGCTTTTTCAGCATTGGTAGATTTAGACTGCTATGTTACATGCCTTTTCCCAAAGAAACATGGGCAAGTCTTGGTCATGTATCATGGCTTTAGCAGCCCCTATGATAGATTGATTCTTTTGCTCTGCAACCCCCTTCTATTGTGGGTTGTACGGAATTGTTAGCTTCCTCTTTATTCCTACCTCCTTGCAGAAACCCTCGAACTCCTCGGAGGTATAATCTCCCACATTGTTCGATCTTAAGACTTTGATCTTCTTTCCTATCTAGTTTTCAACTAGAGCTTTGAACTCTTGAAACCTGCTAATGACCTCATCCTTAATCTTTGAGAAGTAGATCCAAGTCTTGTGAGAGAAATCATCAATAAAGGAAACATAATACATGCTTCTTGTCATTGACGCTACTGACATCGATCCACAAACATCCGAATGTACTAGGTCTAGAATCCCCTTAGACCCATGCTTGCTGCTTGGGAAAGCAACCTTGACATGATTGCCAAGCGTGGACCCTCTGCATACACCATGCTGCTCAATACTGAACTATGGAAGACCTATGACTATCTCCCTCATAATATGCAATGCCCTGTGATGCAGGTGCCCCAACCTCTTGTGCCACAATTCACACAAATTGTCACTGTTATGCACCAAGGCTCGAATAGGTTCACCTTGCAACTTGTACAAATTATCTTCTCTAACCCCTATTACCTGAGTTGTATCTGGGCTAGATTCATTTGGTCTGATGAGGGCTTGCTAGTTCTTGAACTCAACCGCAAAGCCCTTATCCTCCATGAGTGAAACTGAAAGAAAATTCTTCTTCAGACGTGGTACAAACAAGACATCATGAAAATCTAAAGAATTCCTTGACTCGAGCTGAAAGGGAATAATACCAACTCCTACTACTCGGTACTTGGCATTATCACCAAGCTTATCCTGTACTCCCAATCTTGCTTCTTCAGACTAGGAAACAACTGTGTGTGTAGGTTTCCACAGTTAGTCATAGCCATAGTAGTTAAACTTTCTGGAAAAAACTGTGTGGGAGTTTATGAAACGTCCGACATTTCGAGTGGACACTCCACCCATCATTAGGGACAAATAATGCTGTAATGATAGTACACCCATCATCGGGGACAAATAAAGCTGTAGTGATAATGAAGAGAGTGCTGGTGCTGATGATTTATCGGAGGAAGGCGGTGGTCAAAATAATTAAAATTTTCAATGCGGTGTTCATTATAATTGAACATTGGGAGGAAATAATAAGTAATTAAAATGGAAATAATAAATAATTAAAATTTTTAATGCAATATTCGTTATAATTGATGGATGGGAAAAATTGATATATATAATTAAAAATAGCTATAGATAATTAAAAACAATGAATAGAAACGAATATAAATAATTAAAATCAGCGATAGAAAATTAAAGTAATAACAAAATAATAAAAATATGAAACTTGTTATTGATCGTTGTGAATGGACATTGAGTAAATTGGAGGAATAATAAGTAATAAAGTAATTATTAAAATTAGGGAAATAATAAATAATAAAGTAATTATTAAAGTAAAATTTAAAATAATTATTAAAATAAGATTTAAAGTAGCAATGACAAGGGAAAAAAAGATTATCAATGAACGTTATAAATGAATGTTGGGAAATAAAGGGTGAATCAGAGAAATATTAAAGTAATGATGACAAGGGAAATATAAAATAATTAATTAATGGGGTAAAAAGAGGAATTTGGGATAAAGAAGATCAAGAAATAAAATTGGTAAAAAGGGGGTTGAAAAGGAGGGAAATAATAAGTGAGTAATTAATGGGAGAATTAAGGAGATATTTAGAAATTAAAATTATAAACTCAAATACCTAAAAGTAATAAGGGAGAGAATCTATAAAACCCTCATTAGGGGGATTTGGAGAGTAAAGATTGCCAAAACAATGAAGAATTTTGAATGCTGAATTGTTGGACATCAGTTTCCTATAAGAAAAACAATTAATAGTGCCCTATTTCCTCTTTTCTTCAAAGCTGGTCTCTTCAAAACTCACACAACCAAAACTGAAAATACAAAATTGAGCATAAAGTTGTTGAGATTTGGGTACCTTGGAAAGTGGTCCCCTTGTGTTTGTGAGCTTCTAAACACATGTGGGAAGTACTTTGTACCTTGTACTATGTACTTTATGTCTAATTTCACTTTGACTTAGGAGATTTAAGTCAAAAGTGAAATTTGGTTATTTTAGCCTAAAATGACAATTAATTCACTTTGTGGGTGAATTAAGGGACATAAAGTGAAACTATGGAAACTTAAGTAAAGTGGGTTTTGAGTTGAGATTTACTTGAGATGATCTCAACCATTGACTTAAGATGAGATGAGATCTCATCCACTCATTTTTTTAGGTTTCTTCATGCATCCTTAAGGAGGGTGCAAAGGGCAAAGGAGAGGCTAATTCACTCACTTGTTCACTTGGAGAGTTTGAGAGAGAGCATGAGCATGAGGTTTCAGGCATTAGTTGAGGAAAGCTTGGGCGCTTCTATCCATGGAGGTAGCCAACAAGCTTAGGGCCTCATTTATTTATTGGAGAGGTTCTTGTTTGGAGAAGGGTGCACCATCAACAGAGAGGACTTTCAGAGCTCAGATTGCAGTGAGGTCTGTTTCAGAGGGAGGCTACATCTCAGTGTCAGAGTATTGTGGGAGGGTTTCTCCATCAGAGCTTTCAGTTGGCAGTTAGCTTCAGTTCAGTGGTCTTGACAACATTTATGGAGGGCGCACCATTCTAGGGCGCTCTTGCTTCAGTTGGGCTTGTGTTGCAGCTTGGATCAAGCTGCTATTGTATTAAGTTCTTCTATATATTGTACTTGTTGTATTCCACCTTCCATTTTCCCTATATATACACTTATATTCCAAATTTGTTTTCCCCGAGGGGTTTTTATCCAGGGTCATGTTGACCAAAAATATCTATGTTCATTTTCATGTATGTTAGAGTTTAGAACTACAATATTTTCCAGCAGTAAAGATCTCTAGGTGTGTTACATATATTTTGGTATGCATGTGCTAACCTTTGGTGACAAAAACTACATGCTAGAGCACCTAAATGGCCTATGTAACCGTAACAAATCAACGAAGAAGTTACTGAACAATTTGCTGTCCTAAAACAACAACAAACCATTGTTAGACAGTTGAAACTTAGAGCCAACTTGAGGTCAAAGACAGACCTAGTTGTCAGCTTGATAGGACCTGGAAAATCTTCATGGTATCAGAGCTTGGTGGATGATTTTTGGACAACATATGAGTGGGTTGTTTTAGACACCTTTTGGGCAGATTTTGTTGACAACCATTGACAGAGTTTAGTGGCAGCTTGTTGGCAGAAGTTTGTAGAGGGTTGTAGAGCAGTTTGTGGACATTTTCGTCAGTCTCTTTTCACACCTACGTGGTAGGAGTGAGACTGATTTTTCACGACCTCTTTTCACACCTATATTGCTAGGAGTGAGGTCGGTGTTTGTTGGCCTCTTTTCACACCTGTGTTGACTGGAGTGAGGCAACGTTCCTTTGCAGTTGTAGCATCAGAGTGAGTGCAGTCGACAATGATGTCAACATCTCAGATGCGTGTGGAGGATAGGCTGGTTGGAGCTAGCAACTGGTCGCCTTGGAAGGCCATGATCGTTTTTGTCTTAGAGGACCTCGAACTATGGGATATAGTTGAGGCAGATGTTCCTATTCCCCCTGCTACTGCTCCCATCTTGTTAATAGAGTTCAAGAAGAGGAACAACAAGGCAAAGAGGACGATATGTGATGTAGTGCGGGATTACATCATTCCCCACTTGACTGGGAAAGCTTGGGCATTTGAGATGTGGGCATTTTTATGTAATCTTTATGAGAGCTCTAATGAGAACCGGAAGATGGTTCTTCATGATCGACTCAGGGGCATTCGCATGCTCCAGGATGAGCCGGTCACTTCTTTTCTTGGTCGATACACCCAGATTAGAGACAAGCTTGGAGTCGTTGGAGAGGTGGTGGACCCAGATTCTATGGTGAGGACAACCTTAAACAACTTCACCAAACCATTGGGTCCATTCGTTCGTGGCATTGTTGCCAGAGAGGTCATGTCCACATGGGAGAGGATGTGGGATGACTTCGTTCAGGAGGAGATTAGACTTGTAGCAAAGGCTTCTGGACAACAACAACAACAGACAGTGCGGGGTGATGAGGATCTTACTCTTTGGACAAAGGGCAAGAAGAAGACCGACCGGGGAGGTTTGTAGGGTCCCAAGTTTAGGGCCCCACCACAGGGAGGAGAGAGCAACAGTGGGCCGAAGAGAGATATGAGCTCAGTGAGATGCTTTGCTTGTAGGGAGATGGGTCACTATGCAGGACAGTGTCCCAAGAAGAAGAAGAAGCTGCAGGATGTTTCAGCAGTGACAACAGAGGAGCTTGAGTTCGATGAACAGTTTGCGAGAGAGTGTGCATTCGCGACTACTTTGTCTGTTGTTACACCATCCAACATCAGGTGGGGAGACAGAGTTGAGGAAGACCTACTGACTCATAGTAGTGATTCAGAGAGAGCTCAGACTCAGTTTCCTTGAACACCATCAACRGGGGTGATTGGTCCACCCAGGACAACTTTAGTTTCAGAGTTGCCGAGATAGAGGGCTGGTGCAGGGGCTTCAGAGCATCAGAGATTGATGAGGAGGAGCGATAGGGCACCACGGAGGCTTGAGCCTCMCTTGGCTACGGAGACAGGCAGATAAGATTTTCGTTCCACWTCAGGTGGAAGCTACTTGGCGAGAGCCCAAGTTGATGATCTTGGTGAGATGCCGAGATTTTGGTACTCTTGGTGAGATACCAAGAGGGGGAGACTCTTGGTGAGATGCCAAGAGAGTGACTCTTGGTGAGATGCCAAGAGTAGTGATCGTTGGCGAGATGYCAGGAGGTAGAAATCCTTGGTGGGAGACCAAGGTGGAGATCTTTGGTTTGATACCAAGATCTAGGTGATCTTGGATAGGTGGAGAGACACTTCCATCTATGGATCACGCAGTTTGAGCAGATTTGTGTCAGACTACTTTCATTGATCAGGGTACAGCCATACTCACCAAGTATTTGCCAGTAGGCAACCATGTCCATTGCAGGGATGAGATTGGGGGTGAAGGGCACTTTTCTCTATAAGAGGGAGTGTTGAGATTTGGGTACCTTGGAAAGTGGTCCCCTTGTGTTTGTGAGCTTTAAACACATGTAGGAAGTACTTTGTGTCTAATTTCACTTTGACTTAGGAGATTTAAGTCAAAAGTGAAATTTGGTCATTTTAGCCTAAAATGACAATTAATTCACTTTGTGGGTGAATTAAGGGACATAAAGTGAAACTATGGAAACTTAAGTAAAGTGGGTTTTGCGTTGAGATTTACTTGAGATGAACTCAACCATTGACTTAGGATGAGATGAGATGATCCCATCCACTCATTTTTTAGGTTTCTTCATGCATCCTTAAGGAGGGCGCAAAGGGCAAAGGAGAGGCTAATTCACTCACTTGTTCACTTGGAGAGTTTGAGAGAGAGCATGAGCATGAGCATGAGGTTTTAGGCATTAGTTGAGGAAAGCTTGGGCGCTTCTATCCAAGGAGGCAACTAACAAGCTTAGGGCCTCATTTATTTAGTGGAGAGGTTCTTGCTTGGAGGAGGGCACACCATCAGCAGGGAGGACTTTCAGAGCTCAGATTGCAGTGAGGTTTGTTTCAGAGGGAGGCTACATCTCAGTATCAAAGTACTGTGGGAGGGTTTCTCCATCAGAGCTTCTAGTTGGCAGTTAGCTTCAGTTCAGTGGTCTTGACGACATTTATGGAGGGCGCACCATCCTAGGGCGCTCTTGCTTCAGTTGGGTTATGTTGCAGCTTGGATCAAACTGCTATTGTATCGGGTTCTTCTATATATTGTATATGCTTTATTCCACCTTCCATTCTCCCTATATATACACTTATATTCCAAACTGGTTTTCCCTGGGGGGTTTTATCCAGGGTCATGTTGACCAAAAATATCTGTGTTCATTTTCATGTATGTTAGAGTTTAGAACTACAATATTTTTCAGTAGTAAAGATATCTAGGTGTGTTGCATATATTTTGGTATGCATGTGCTAACCTTTGGTGACAAAAACTACATGCTAGAGCACCTAAATGGTCTATGTAACCGTAACAAATCAACGAAGAAGTTACTGAACAGTTTGATGTCCTAAAACAACAACAAACCATTGTTAGACAGTTAAAACTTTTAACTTAGAGCCAACTTGAGGTCAAAGACAGACCTAGTTGGCAGCTTCATAGGACCTGGAAAATCTTCAAAAGTTAGGGTTGTTTTGGTATAAAAGTGGCTAATGCTTAGTTTTTATGGATTCCTTCTGGGCCCACTCGAAATGTAGCCTTATTGAAGCTTTTTAATTATTATTGTTGTTATTATTTTTATCTATTTATTTATTTTTTCCACGTTGAAATCAATGTCAATGTACCCAAAATCAGGGTACGTCTCCAAATTCCCCTTGGGTATGACGGGGTGTGTGAAGGTGTTGCCGGGTATAATGGGGTACAGTTGGGTACACGTACAAGTATGTTTTTGGTACGTGGGTATGACACCTTGTACGGGTACGAGAAATCCAACATTTGGGTATGCTTACCGATGCTATTGATTTAGGTTGTAAATGGCCTTTAGAGTCCAAAAAGCATCATACTATATTCTAAATAAAACCATATTACATAATCATTAGAATCTAGATCCTCATCCTCTACATTATTTGCATAGGTTTGCTTAGTATCATTAGTCAATGGAAAGTCCAACACCAATGTTTGGAACTTGTGGTAGTCAAAGCGACTCCAAGTCCATCTAGGATAAGTCATCGCTTGCAAATAATGCTTGTTGACTCTCCACAACCCATTTTGAGGAGGGATTAATATCCTCTAAGACTAGTTTTTGAATCGTGGGTTTTATTCAACAACTCGTTGTGCCCAAATCAAAGGTTGTATTAAACAAAAGCCAAATCATTCAACCATTTTTGTTCCATACAATTTCTCTTTTTGGTGTGTATATGCTCAAAGATAGTTTGATTGTGTTCACACCTAGAAGCAATTCATGCTTGGCTCAAGATTCAAATTGCGAACTTTTGCAATTTAGGTCATTGGCCACCAAATTGCATCCACTAATAGGTTGTGATAAGAGGCAAAGACTGAAAATTCACGAAATGAGTTTGTAACTTTGACTAGAATTTTGCAATGTCTAGAATAATGTAATAATATAACTTAAAAACTATGAAATTGCTTACATGATAGGTTCTTGGCTCTGCTTCGCATAGTAATAGTCATGSCAAAGGTATCAATACTATCACTGAAATGTAGGAGCTTATTGTTTACCTCATCCATTTTTTTCTCCTCTCCCCGTTCTCTACACATTTGCACAATTCTTCTTTTACCTCCGCATTTGCTTCAAAGTCTTTTGTATAGTGGCACCTTGGGCTCATGTAATAGCATACTACATGTATAKTTCAATGGGGATGCATGTGTCATCTCTCATCAACGTTTTTTCAATAGGAAGATACTTTGGTCTTTCATCCACGCTTGTTGCCTTCATTGCCTCTTTGGCCTTGTTAGAACAAAATCTAGCACCCCCATATGATATAAATTCCTAAGCATCAAGGGGCTAGTTTGTGCAACTTAGGAAGGCTATCCACTGCCACCTCAGTAGCTCTTCCTCACACTTTTGGTTGGCTCTTCCCCAACTCAAGGGGGGCTTCTCTAAAGATAGGATTGCTAAGGCTATGGAGTGGGGCTCAAGGTGATTTTGTGAAGAGTTAGCCTAATCAAAACAAATGGTTGTAATGAAATGGAAAATGAATGGAAATGGGAAAAGGTATTGGGAATGAAAGGAAAGGAAGAAGAGGGAACAAGGTAATGGGATAATACATGACCAATGCCTATCAATCTAAAGGCTAATGGAGTCATGGGACATTGCAAAATGAATGGACTTGTTTGTCACCATCAAATACTTTAAGGTAGGCTATGAGGTAGACAGACTAATTTGACACCTTCTACCAACTTAGATAAAAGATCTAGTTTGATACCTTCATCAAAAAATTATGTACCTAAGGTAAAGTGAACTCATTTGAGAAATTGAACCTTAAGATGCTTGCTCAAAATTATGATATGGAAACCAGTCTTGGAGGGATTAATTTGCAACACATCAACTCAACATAAAGGTGCTGTTTATTGTTGAAATCTCTACTCCGACACCTAGGTATCTTGTTATCTAGTGATTTCCTTCCTACAAATCAGATTAGTAGCTGACAAAATAAAAATACACCACTGGAATATTCAACTCAAATAAAGATATCGGAAGCAATACTGGAAACCAAAAATCTCATGCACAATACACAAAGATATTCTTCCCATCAACTAAGCTTATCATTCAAATTGCTTCAAAGCTTACAAGGGCTCCTTTACTAGGAAAATGTCCCAATTAGAAAAGAGACAAAGTACATAAAAAACTCACTAGCTGATCTGCTGCCAAAATTGTTGTACGATCCTGTACGACGACAACGTGACTTTCACACTGATACCTGTGCTGTTCCGCACGACCTGTAACAGAATACCCGCATTGTTTCGCACGACCTGTCGCTGAATACCCACGCTATCTGCCCGACTTGGGTCTTGTATGCTGAAACTCGCGTTGACTGCGCGACCTATACCAGAATACCTGCACTGTTCTGCGGTGGCCCGATCCTTTTGCTACACACTTCCTCTCTCTCTTCCTTTGGCTTAGATCTCTAGATGAAAGTCCTTCTCCACCTATCCAAGATCTCTTTGAATCACAATCCTTCGTGATCCAACTCTCTCTGTAAAAAAGTGTCTTCCTCCTTCATCCTAGCCTTGTTTTTATAAGATTGAGTTATGACCTAACCTTAATCTGTAAAGTGATTGACGGTTGTGATTACTTCTCACCCCACCTGAGATCAATGGTTATTATTTAATTCACTAATGCCAATTAAAGCATTTCTTTAAATAAAACTCAATTCTCTAATAAAATCAGTTTACTTTAATAATTACTTTAATTAAAGTAAAATCTTAAGGTAGAAGTCTTTGGACGACTTCCACATATCTAGACACTTATACCTGTGCGAAAATACCTGTCCAATGCTACCAACATGAACACTCCTTAGTGAGGAAGGTATTCTGCACCACTCCAAGTTTGTCTCTGAAGAACACAAACTTCCCTTTAACCAAGGGTTTGGTCAGAATATATGCAACTTGCTCATCTGTGGAAATATACTGAAGCTTCATTGCTCCCTTTTGGATCCTATCTCTAATGAAGTGATATCTGATCTCAATATGCTTGGACCTATCGTGGAATACTGGATTCTCCGAGAGTTTGATACAACTCTAATTCTCGTAGTATATCATCGTAGGCTCCAACTCCTGATCAAATAAACCTGTAAGAAATTTGCGAAGCCAAATGGCTTCACAACTAGCCATACTCGTTGCCATATACTCTGCCTCTGTTGAACTGAGTGCTACAGAAGTTTGCTTCCTGCTGAACCAAGTAAATCATTGTTGATCCCAAGCTGAAGCAACACCCTAAGGTGCTCTTTCTGTCTACTGCACTACCTGTCCGATCTGAGTCTGTATATCCTGCAACTCCACTCCATCTCCTCGAAGATACCTCAATCCATACTCCACTATACCTCTCAAGTACTTGAGCACATGCTTTGCTGCTATCTAATTCACCTGCCTTGACTCCACCATGAATTGACTCAAAGTGTTCAAAACAAAGCATATATCTGGCCTGGTGTTGACCAAATACATCAAGGACCCTATCGACTGCCTGTGTATCCTGGGATCCACCAACTTTGAATCTAAAATGACAACCTTCTTCAGATTGGTAATCATAGGTGTAGCCATCGGTCTGCAGTCCACCATCCTGAATCTCCTCAAGATCTCTACTGCGTACTTCCCTTGACCAAGGAAGATCTCTCCCAATACCTGCCATACCTCTAACCCCAATAAATAATGCATCAAGCCAATGTCCTTCATCTTGAACTCAGTAGCTAAATCTGCTTTGCACCGAACAATAAGCTCCTTTGCACTTGTGAGAAACAAATCATCTACGTACAAAACCAAGATGAGTGGGTCAACCCCAACAAGTATGAAGTAAAAGTTAGGATTCGCCTCACTCTTGGTAAATCCCATACTTTGAAAGTATCCGTCAATCCTGGAATACCATGCCCTGGGTGTCTGTTTGAGTTCGTACAATGCTTTCTTAAGCCTACACACATGAGACTCCCTCCCATGTACCTCAAAGCCTTGAGGTTGCTATGTATACTTCCTCCTCAATGATTTCGTTGAGGAAAGTTGTCTTCACATCCATCTGATGTATCCTCCACCTCATAACAGAAGCAATAGAAATAACAACTCAAATAGAAGCATACCTGTCAATTGGAACAAATGTCTCCTCGTAGTCCACTCCCTCTTTCTGGGAGAACCCTCTCGCCACAAACCTCGCCTTGAACTTCTTGATGTTACGATTTGTAGCATGCTTGATCTTGTAGAGCCACCTGGAACTCACAATTGACTTCCCCTCCGGTCTTGGAACTATGTCCCAAACATCATTCCTCATAATAGAGGTGTACTCCTCTACCATGGCATCCCGCCAAACCTGTTGATATGTTGCTTCCTCAAAACTGCAAGGCTCAACATCAATGATGCTTCTCATAAACACCATATAGTTTGGAAATTTCCTCGGAGGCTTGCGCTCTCTGACCACACTCCTAGGAGCCTCACCAACATCCCTCAATGTCTGTAATAGCCACCTGGGCCTCCTGACATGACTGTAAGGGGCTAACTCCTCCTCCCCACCTAAATTCAGAGTTGCTGATTGCTGCTCATCCTTTAGAGCCTATTGCTCCTTGTCCTCTGTCACTGTTGATGACTCTTGAGATCTCTTAGATGCCAAGTTCTCCTCGAACTTAACATCTCTACTCACAATTGTCTTCCTCTGTGTTGGAATGAAGATGTTGTAATCCTTTGAGGTCTTGTTGTACCCCACAAATATACCCTTATGTCTTGAAGGCTCCAACTTCATCCTCTTCTCCACAGGGACATGGATGTAGACTGAACAACCAAAGATCCTCAAATGTCCCATCTCTGGCTTCACTCTTGAGAATGCCTCCTTCGAAGTCTTGTCCCCCAATATCCTGTGAGGACTCTTGTTCTGCACATATACTGTCATGTGACACGCGTATGCCCAAAGAAACATAGGCAACTCATGGTCATGTATCGTAGCCCTAGCAGAACTGATGATGGACTTGTTCTTTCTCTCCACAACCCCATTTTGCTGAGGGTTATATGAGACTGTCAGCCCTCTTGATCCTTGTCTCCTTGCAGAAGTCCTTGAAGTCACTGGAGGTGTACTCTCCCCCATTATTCGAGCTTAAGACCTTGATCTTCTTCCTCGTTTGGTTTTCCACTTGAGCTCTAAACTTCTGAAACAAACTAAAGACCTCATCCTTGGTCTTCATAAAGAAGATCCAACTTTTCCTGGAAAAGTCATCACTGAACATCACATAGTATGACTCTCCCTACATTGATGCTACTGACATTGGCCCACTCACATCTGAATGTATAAGATCCAAGATCCCCTTGGACCTACTCTCGCTGCTTGGAAAAGCAACCTTAGCATTCTTGCCAAGTGCACACCCTCTACACACTCTCTGTTGCTCAATATTGAACTTTGGAAGACCTGTAGTGTAGGTGTCCCAATCTCTTGTGCCATAGCTCACATAGGTTGTCACTGTCATGTACCAAAGCTTGAATAGGCTTTCCCTGCAACTTGTATAAAGTACCCTCTCTAACCCCAACAACCACTGCTGTGACTGGGCTAGTTTTCTCTGGATGTATGGGTACTTTCCCTCTTTGAAAAGTAACGACAAAACCCCTGTCCTCCATAGCTGAGATTGAGAGCAAATTCTTCTTTAGTCTTGGTACGTAAAGCATATTCTGGGCATCTAATGAACCTCCTGACTCAAGCTGGAATGTAGCCGTTCCCTCTCCCTTCACTACATACTTGGCATCATCACCAAGCTCCACATGAACATCTGAGTTCCTCTCCGTCAGACTGCTAAGTAGCTCCCGTGCTTCTGTCATATAATGATGTTAAATTTTCCTATTACTTAGCCATTGAGATTAATGCCAATAATTACTAAACTCAGAAATTTACTTTGCTGATATAAATTTCAGAATTATGCAGTTAACCTACAACTCAGTAATAAACCATAAAAATGACAGCAGAAGCATACACAAAACTAAGCATAAAAATAGACTACACCAAAAATACTCTGGAAACCCTAATGTAGGGAAAACCAACAAAGAGGGGCTTCTATTATGGGCTTTCAAGAGAATTTACAGCAACAAAAAATCAGAAATTTCCTTACTCAACAAAAAAACAACCCAGCAAACTCGCCTTGCTTTTTCATCCCCGAAAAATTGGCCTTGCTTTTTTGGCCCTGAAAAATCGGCCCTCTAATGGCTGCTATATGTGGCCTGAGTTCGACCTCCCTTTGCTGCATAGTACGGCCCAAGTAGGGCCTCTGTTGGCTGCCCAACTCTGGCCCGGAACTCGCCCTCTCTGCCTCAACTGCTCCCTCTTCTTCTCTTTCCCAAGCACCCTTTTCCTCTTCTCACAAATGAGAATGTATGTCCCTCTTACCCTCAACCCTTCTATTTATCTCTCTAATTCACTTTTTCAAGAGACTTATAGAAGCCTTTAGAATGCACTTTTGTGAATTATTAATTTTCGAAAAGTGACTTTTTCAGAAAAAAAGTCATTTAAGTGACTTTTTAATTTTTCCTAAGTTAAAACTTAGGATAAAATAAATAAAGTTGATTTGGGTATTTAATGTGTCCATCAGCTTGCCTAGGACACTTAAGCCCATGCTGAGACACCTATTGAGCTACAAAACTAACACTCCCTCTTAGTGAGGGAGGTGTCTCCACCTGGAGCAATCTCTGATCCCATCAATTTTGCTGCTGCTGTAGCTGCTCCCTCTGAACTAGAAGACATATTTTTTCAATAGGCAAGGTTTAAGCATGAAGTTCATTCCATTTTAGCATTTTAGTTAAACCATAAACAATTGTGTTGCAACAACGAAGATCACAAGAATAAACACAATGCACAAGTACACAAGAAGTATCCTAGGAAACCCTTTTCAACAAGGGAAGAAAACCCAACCAATCCTTTGCTATATTATTCAAGAGAAAGACCTCCACCACCAAGAAAACCTAGCACACAAAAGGGTGCTCACAAACCCTAGAAGACTAGCACTCAAGAGAGGTGTGCACTTTTCCCAAGAAGGTGTATTTGTTGAAATTTCCAAACTCACACTTAAGATATGATTCCTCAATGGGGAATTTACCTTAACTTATATTAGACTGAACCTGTCAACAGAAGTGTCTATTGGCACAACAGGGCCGACCTCACTAACTCACAATATAATTAATAATTACCACATTAATTATCTTTTACATTAAGGTGGGGCCGACCTGTACCCTTTACATTACAATTAGGGTTACAGGTAAGTCTGACTCTTGAACAATATAGCAAGGGATCTCTGCACCCACTAGTGCTCAACCACTAGGGGCACATCCATAGGGATGTCCATATCTCTATCTCACTGCGTCTCACAGGAGAACCGCACTTACTAGTGCTCAGCCACTAGGATCACGTTCACCCGTGCTCATCCACAGGCACGTCCAACTCAACAAATCTTCTTTCCCACTGCATTACATAGGAGAGTCATCTGGAGTCATCATCTCAACTCTCTGCTCGGAGGAGGCTAATACATCGTCTTCATCTCTGTCTCATAACGATGCACCCAGCTCATGGGAATTCACACATTCACCTTGTGCTCAACAACAAGCACGTCCAACTCAGCAGATCTCCTTTCTCACTGCGTTACACAGGAGAATCGTCTGGAGTTCTTCTCAACTCTCTATAAGGAGGAGGTCATCACTACGTTCCGGTTCTGTCTCAGATAGGAACCACACACTCAACTCATGGGCTCTCTCTCAGGTTGACTCAATCAGTCTGTGTCCTGGAGGATGTCTTACACAGCTGTAATCATCAACACAATGTCAAGTCATACTAGTTGATAGATTTGGTAGTCTTGGATGAAACCACTCATTCACAAAACTCTGCCACTGACATTGATCTATGATCCAAGATCCCCTTGGAACCCACTACAGGTTGTCCCAACACCCTGTACATCATACCCTCTTTGATGCCAAGCCTCACTACTGCATCCTGGGTATCCGCTCCATCTGCCCATATGAGTACTTGTCCATCCTTGAACATCATTGCATACCCCATATCCTCCAGAGCTGCCACAGAGAGAAAATTGACCTTCAACTCTGGAACATACATCACCCCTACTACCTCCAAAGAACCACTTGACTCTAGCTGGAATTTGACGCATCCAACCCCCTTCACTGCATGCATGGTGCCGACCCCACTACTCACATGCGAGCTTGAGCTTGTCTCTGAAACATTAAGGAACACTGATCTCATTCCCATCATATGACAAGGTGATTCACTGTCCACGAGCCATACCCCTCTGTCCTCCAACTCAACCAATCCGCTGCTGCTTGAAAGAGAGGCAACTAGAGAAAACTCATCCTCGAATTTCTCTCCAAACTCATCTATCTCAGTAGATGCTGAGGCTGCCATCTCTGCCTCGTTGTTGTTGTTGTTGATGTTGTTGGGACATTGGCTGGCATAGTGGCCAGTGTTGTGACATGCAAAGCATTTCACTTTGCCCATGTCTCTGGAGCCTCCCGCTCCACTGCTCTTCTTCGCATGAAGAGCCACATTCTCCTCTTCTTCACTCTTTGGTTGGCTAGCTTGAGTGGCATCGAGTCTCAACTCCTCCTGGGTGAAGTCATCCCATAATCTCTCCCAATCAGGGAGCTTCTCCCGAGCCACCACTCCATGGACAAATACTTCCCACTGCTTGGTGAAGCCATTCAAGGATGTCCTCACCAACTCAGTCTCGTCCATTGCCTCTCCCATAGTGGCCAGTTAATCTTTGATCTATATGAACTTTGTGAGGTAAGTGACCACCGACTCTCCCTTGATCATCTTCGTGCTTCTCAGCTTCTCTCTGAGCAACATCTTCCTGCTTTGGTTGTCATGCTGGTACAATTTCACTAGGGCCTCCCACATGTCCTTCACTGTCTTCTTGCTAGACAAATATGGAATGATGTGGTCTTTGACACCATCCACAAGTATCCTTCTGGGATTGACATCCTTCTTGGTATGGGCTGCTAGATGTACTAGATCAGCTGGGGCTGCCACTTTGCCTTCTGCAATTTCCAACAACCCATTCTCCTCCAACACCAAGCTAATGCTCTCCCTCTAAGGACATCAATTTGAGGCTCCATCCAGCATGTACTCAACCCTTAAGCCTGCACTGGCCATTTGAGTTTGCTGCCCTGTTTCACCCACACACTTCTTGGTCACATGTCCCACTTGCTGATTTACTCCTCCAGGTCTTTACAACAAGTCACTAGGCTCTTTCTGTACTCAGTGGCTGCGCTCTGATACTATTTTAAATTTTCCTATTACTCAGTCCATGAGATTAATGCCAATATTTACTAAACTCAGAAATTTACTTTGCTGATATAAATTTCAGAATTATGCAGTTAGCCTACTGTTGAGTAATAAACCATAAAAATGACAGCAAAAACTTACACATAACCAAGCATAAAAATAGACAACACTAGAAATACTCTGGAAACCTCAGTGTGGGGAAAACCAACAAAGAGGGGCTTCTATTATGGCCTTTCAAGAGAATTTACAACAAAAGAAAATCAGAAATTTCTTACAGAAATTTCCTCACTCAACAAAAAAACAACCCAAGAAACTCAATCTGCTTTTAAGGCTCGAAAAATCGGCCCAACTTTTTTGACCCTGAAAAACCGGCCCTCTAATGGCCACTGTATGTGGCTTGAGTTCGACCTCCCTTTGCTGCACAATACGACCCAAGTATGGCCTCTGCTCGCTGCCCAAATCTCGCCCCTTTTGCCTCATATGCTCCCTCTTCTTCTATTGTCCAAGCACTCTCTTCCTCTTCTCACAAATGAGAATGTGTGTCCCTCTTACCCTCAACCCTTCTATTTATTTCTCTAATTCACTTTTTCAAGAGACTTCTAGAAACCTCAAGAAATACACTTTTGTGAATTATTAATTTATGAAAAGTGACTTTTTTCATAAATCTGAGTAAAAAGTCATTTAAGCGACTTTTTAATTTTTCCTAAGTTAAAACTTAGGATAAAATAAATAAAGCTGATTTGGGTATTTAATGTGTCCATTAGCATGCCTAGGACACTTAGGCCCATGTTGAGACATCTATCGAGCTACAAAACTAACAAACGAGATGCACCATTGTCCAAGAACCATGCACTCCTGGTAGTTGTGTTTTTAGAAAGACAAGAAACTAGTGAGAAATCCTTCTCAAACTTTGCTGCAAACTCATCTAGTTGCGTCTCTGTCAATGTTGTTGTCTGCGTCTTTCCTTTACCCTTCTTCTTCTCTGGACACTAAGATGCATAATTTCCATTATTATGACATGGGAAGCACTTGATTTTACTCAAGTCCTTCTTCTTCCTTGGCTGCGATGATCCTCCATCACTGTTACCTTTCTTGTTGGAACTCTTTCTTTTGCCCATCCTTGTCTTACTGCCAAGAGCCAAGTTCTCATCGCTACTTCCCTGGTTGTTGCTCTTGGAATCCTCCCGAATTTCTTTCTGGATGCAATCATCCCAAATCCTCTGCCAATTTAGGAGTTTTTCCCGAGCGTAGACTTCCTTGACAAATGGTTCCCATGACTTGGGAAGACCATTCAATGCCACATTCACAAGCTCTACGTCCTCCGTTTTCTCCCCTATGGATGCAACCTAATCACATAGCTGAGTGATCCTGATGAAATAGTTGGTAACATTGTCCGATCTAAACATATGCACATATTTGAGTTTATTTCTTAAGACCATCTTCCTATTCATGTTAGTGCTCCGGAATAAACCTACCAAGGCATCAAACATCTCTTTGGTCGTTTTCTTCTCGGATAGGTGAGGAATTAGATGATCCTTCATTGAATCCTCTCCTTTTTCTTGTGAGCTGCAAAAGTCACCGGATCTGTTGGTGGAACAAATACTTTGTCCACGAACTCCCAAAGCTCATATTCCTTTAACACCAAAGTAACTCTTGCTTTCCAAGATAGGAAGTTGGATGCTCCATCCAATCTGTGTTCAACTCTCAGACTTGTTGATGCCATCCCCTATATTCGATAAATTGTCCTGGAAATAACTTGCTGCTGAAACTGCCCCTGTACTGACCTGTATGGCCTATGCCTGCGCTGACATGTGCTAACCGCACGACATGTATGCTGATACACACGCTATTCCAAGCGACATGTATGTTGATACTCACGCTGATACGCATGACCTGTACGCTGATACTCGCGTTATTATGTGCAACCTGTATGTTAATACTCGCTCTGTTACGAGCGACCTGTATGTTGATACTCAAGCTGTTACCGCACGACTTGTAATAGAGTACCCACATTATCTGCGTGACCTGTACCAAAATTCCGACACTATTCTCGGTGGCCCAATCTGACTGCAGTACGGTTGTTTCCTTGAAATCTGTCCTTCGATTTCTGCTCGTTTGTTATGGATATGAGATCTGACTTCCTCTAAGAGTGATTGCATTGATACCATTTTGAAATCCCTACTTCGGCACCTAGGTATCTTGTTATCTAGTGATTTCTTTACTGCAAATCAAATTAGCAGCTCACAAAACAAAAATACACTACTGGAATATTCAACTCAAATAAAGATAGCGGAAGCAATACTGGAAACCAAAAATCTCATGAGCAATACACAAAGATATTTTGCCCATCAACTAAGCTTATCATTCAAATAACTTCAAAGCTTACAAGGGCTCCCTTACTGGGAAAATGGCCCAATTAGAAAAGAGACAAAATACATCAAAACTTGATTGGTTGATCTGGTGCCAAAACTTCTGTATGATCTTGTATGGAGATAGTGCGACTTTCACACTGATACCCGCGCTGTTCAGTGTTGCCTGTAATAGAATACCCGCGCTATCTGTGCAACCTATAAGCGGAAGCTCGCGCTCACTGCACAACGCATACCAGAATACTTGCATTGTCTTGCGGCGGCCCGATGCCTCTGCTGCACTCTTGCTCTCTCTTTTCTTTTGGCCTAGATCTCTCGATGGAAGTTCTTCTTCACCTATCCAAGATCTCTTTGAATCACAGTCCTTCGTGATCCAACTCTCTCTGTAAAAAAGTGTCTTCCTCCTTCACCCTTGCCTTGCTTTTATAAGATTGAGTTATGACCTAACCCTAATTTCAAAAGTGATTGATGATTGAGATTACTTCTCACCTCACTTGAGATCAATGGCTATTATTTAATTCACTAATGCTAATTAAAACATTTCTTTAAATAAAACTCAACTCTCTAATAAAAACACTTTACTTTAATAATTAGCTGAATTATTTCCCAATCAACAACTAGATATGATAGAAGAAAGGTAATAGGAGTGGAAATAAAACAACAAATAGATAAGAGGGAAAATTTCTCACATTGCTTATTCCTAGAAGAATAATGTCCTCATTACTAGGCCTTTATGTTAAAGTGAAAACAAGAAGTTCCTATATCAGATTAACAATAAATGAATAGCATAAAGAATAGCCATACTATAAAACAACAATACCTCATCCTTCATTAATCTTTAAATTTGTTGAAATTTAACAAGGGATGTCCTCATTCATGTTTTTGTGTTTTGTCATGGGGAGGACATAAAGTCATGTTTCCTAGGCATGTTTTGTAAAGTGATCTTTTAAATAAAGTGCTTTTATAAAGTGAATGTACTTAAGTTGTGGGTCCCAAAGTAATTTAATGTGCATTTATTACATATTTTGTGATTAATGAGGAGCATTAAATGTGAGCCCCCAGATTAGACTTATGATAGCCATTAGATTGAGTTGGTTATGTAAGTTAGGGTTTCTTGGGAAAAGAGAGAGTACATATACATGTTTGGGAAATAAGAAAAACACACAGAAAAGACAAAGATAGAGAGAGAGAATTTCCAGAGAGAAAGAACATATTCATCAACTCAAATCAGGGCACAAGTTCCAAGAAATAATGCAGTCCGTACAACATTAATTTCCAGCAAAGAATCATCTGTACAGCAGCATTAAAAGAGTGTAAATTCCGAGGCACATTACAGGCTTAGATCCTGAGGCAGAGAAAGGAAGTTTTCTGCTAGAAAAATCGTATAGTGCATACAGTTTCTGTTGGCACAAATCTCGAGGTCTGTTGGCACATAAATCAAGGATTCCGTACAGTCTTCTGCTAGCACATGTGAGCAAAAATCAGGTTGCAATGTGGGCAGCAAGGTCAAGTTTGTCCTAGGCAGAGATAAGTTAATAATTTGGATTGCTATTTTGAAGTTTTGATGAATAGAAGAAATTTTATGAGTTGTAGAATTTCTGTAAATTTGCTCATTAATAAATTTACCTCTCCATATGGTTTTCCCCATTCTGGGTTTTTGCCCTGGTCATTGGACCAAAAATCACATGTCTATTTGTTGCACTCTCAGAGTATGGATCGGTGATTTGCTTGACTTAAGTATTTTAGCTTTTAGTTGCTTTCTATTTTAAGGCATTTATTAAAGACTAAGATCTCAGATTAGACAAGTGTTTGACAAAATGTATGAATGAGATATTTCTAATTTTGTCCTTAAAAATCATCATGGTATTAGAGCAAGGGCTTTGTAAGAAGTGCATTGTGTAGAATTTGATTTCAGAGTTGGGCAAAGAAAAAGGGGAAAAACTTTATAGAATAGTTGTTTGAATATGGCCGTTTCCATAAGATTTGAGGACCGATTAGATGGCATTTCTAACTATTTCCAATGGAAGGTTAGAATGACAACTATTTTTAAAGAAAACAAACTGTGGGCTCTTGTCACTACTGTGGTAGTTCCTCCCTCCAATGATCCTATTGCCTTGGATATACCTGAAGTCAAAGAGGCCAAAGCCCAGAGACTCATTTTGGACAGAGTAAAGGATCCACTCATCCCACACCTGGCTGAAAAGAAGACAACCAATGAATTGTGGGAGGCACTGGAAAATCTATACAAGGCTAAGAATGAAAACTGTAAGATGGCACTCAAAGATAAACCACATTCAATCAAGATGACCAAGGGTGAGAGTGTGGTTCCATATTTTACCTGGTTGGCACAAGTTAAGGATGAACTGATAGTTGTGGGGGAAGTCATCTCAGATTCGGGGCTTGTGAGGATAGCCTTGAAAGGCTTTACCAAGGGTTGGGAAGTCTTTGTGAAATGCATTGTGGGACATGAAAAATTTCCAAATTGGAGCAGACTTTGGGATGATTTCACTCAGGAGGAGATTTGGATGAATGGAGAGAAGGGAGGAGAGGGCGCTAATGAGGAGAACGTTGCTCTTCTGTCATAGGGAAAGGGAAAAAGTAAGAAGGGTTCCAAGATTGACATCAACTAAGTTCGTTGCTTTGCATGCAATGAATATGGACACTATGCAACACAGTGTCCCGATAGGAAGGGGACAAAGTAAAAGGAGAAGGAGAAACAGGTAGCAACCTTTGCAAAGGTAATTGACTTCAATGAGAAATGTGAGAAAGAGTTTTCTCTTGTCTCCATTGTTTCTAGTGGCAAAAACAACAATTTTGAGTTTGACAAGACTTGGATGGTGGACAGTGGGGCCACCAATCATTTGACAGGAATACTGGAGTCATTTCTGTTCATATCTGAGATTGGTCCTGACGATGTCGTGAATGGGACTCACCCGATCAGAGGAGTCGGTAGTGTCAAGTTTCTGTTGGACTTCGGAGAGATCCTGGAAGTAGAAGGGGTATTGTTTGTACCAGGGCTCAGAGTTAATCTCCTCTCAGTTTCAGCTCTGGAGAATGCTAGATATGTAATCACTTTCAAACGTGGTTATGTTCATATCATGCAGTAGATGAGGTTCCCATCAGGACAGTTCTGATTGGAGAACGAAGAGGCAGAGTATACACAGTGCTTGGCCAACATGTGGGTGGTCAGTCAGGTTGGATATCTGACTCAGAGGGGGAGCAAGAAGCGCAAAGGACTGAAGGTGCACCCAAATGTCAGTCCTCAGTTCAGGGATCTAGTACCAGCATAAAGATAATTTGGTATGAGTTAAGCCAATCAGAAAATGCTCAGATACGAGACAGGATTTCTCGAAGGATCAGTAGAAGGCGCAGTCCCACCAGACCAGTTCAGAGGCAGCATCCAGGTTCAGAGGGAGCAACCACTACAGATAGCTTGGAGTCCGAGAATGGTCCAAGAAGTGGAAATGTCAGGAGAACCTCCCTCGTTAAGAGGGAGTGTTGAAATGTAACAAGGGATGTCCTCATTCATGTTTTTGTGTTTTGTCATGGGGGGGGGGACATAAAGTCATGTTTCCTAGGCATGTTTTAATTGTAAAGTGACTTTTTAAATAAAGTGCTTTTATAAAGTGAATGTACTTAAGTTTTGGGTCCCAAAGTAATTTAATGTGCATTTATTACTTATTTTGTAATTAATGAGGAATTAAATGTGAGCCCTCAGATTAGACTAATGATAGCCATTAGATTAAGTTGGTTATGTAAGTTAGGGTTTCTTGGGAAAAGAGAGAGTACATATACATGTTTGGGAAATAAGAAAAACACATAGAAAAGATAGAGAGAGAGAGAGAGAAATTTCAGAGAGAAAGAGCATATTCATCAAGTCAAATCAGGGCACGGGTTCCAAGAAATAATGCAGTCCGTACAACATTAATTTCCAGCAAAGAATCATTTGTACAACAATAGTAAAAGAGTGTAAATTTCGAGGCATATTGCAGGCTCAAATCCCAAGGCAGAGAAAGGAAGTTTTCTGCTAGAAAAACCGTACAGTCCGTGCAGTTTTTGCTGGCACAAATCTCGAGGTCTGTTGGCACATAAATCAAGTATTTCGTACAGTCTTCTGCTAACACGTATGACCAGAAATCAGGTTGCAGTGTGGGCAGCAAGGTCAAGTTTGTCTCAGGCAGAGATAAGTTGATAATTTGGATTGCTATTTTGAAGTTTTGATGAACAAAAGAAATTTTATGAGTTGTAGAATTTCTGTAAATTTGCTCATTAATAAATTTATCTTTCTCTAGGGTTTTCCCCATTCAGGGGTTTTTTCCTTGGTCATTGGACCAAAAATCACATGTCTATTTGTTGCACTCTGAGAGTATGGATCAGTGATTTGCTTGATTTAAGTATTTTAGCTTTTAGTTGCTTTCTGTTTTAAGGCATTTATTAAAGACTAAGATCTCAGATTATACAAGTGTTTGACAAAATGTATGAATGAGATATTTCTGATTTTGTCATTAAAAATATTCAAAATTTGATATACATGGGAGCCCAACACCATCATCTCCAAGCTCCAGTTTTCAATCCCTACTCTCTTTTACAATCCTCCAATTGCCAATCACCCAATTACACATGAAAATGGAGAGAAACTCCCCTTTATATAGAGTGAATTAAATCTTTCATACAATAAAAATATTATCTTTCTAACTAACTTCATGACAAGTCAAAATAATATTACAATAATGGAGTWGTTAGATCTCATCTAAATCCATGGTTGATCATGTTACAACATGTGGAAAACAACTTTTTTAAGGCAATTCGCCCTCATCCAAAAATAGTAAGAGTWTKYACCAAATAATGCTCATGAAGGGGACACACCACCAAAAATAGGCATTAAACCAAGTCAAATGGCGAGTGTCCGCATGAAATTTKCCCTCCAAGAATGTGCATGCATGCAACCACTCCACATGTGTGAGTTCCAAGGTAACCAACTCCATGGATGAATGTGCTAGATGCCAAGTGGATGGAGTGCTCCACAAGAAAAGGTATGGTCAAAACCCCAAAATAGGAAGTGTTATCGCACAGTTTGTAGCTAGGAGAAAAGGCTATAAGGTGGAGGGCCAAACTTGCATAACAGGAACCTATCCCACCCAATGTCACCACAATGGGAAGGTTCTTTCTCTTTAGGGAGGTGAGGCCCAAGGGAGACGTCCTCGGTGACCTGGGGTTTTGAAGAGGCTAAAAAGATAATTAGACAATGACAAGTTTCCCCCTTCACAGATCACCACCAAAGCAGATAATTCGGCCTATAGCTAATAAAGACAACCAAGTAGGATCCCTGCTCGAGAACAAAGCAATAATAAACTTGATATATGCAGGCTTTGGTTAGTACTTCATATATATTAAAGACTATCTGATATTCAATATGAGCAATTTAAAAGTAAATGTTGACGAAGTCAATGTTTACAAAAATAACAATAGCAGTAATGTCACTTTACCAATAAATACTAGAATGATACAACATTCAATATAACAAATCACTTCTTAACTCAATTAATGCCTTCAACAACCATTCAATTGCTCAAAAGACAAAACGTTGCTGCATCAATGATATAATAGCAAGGAGCGACGTCCACATTTAGGGTTACTAGGGTTAGGTAGAGCTAGGGTTAGTGCAATTAGGGTTTCAATTCAAAGGTATTAAAAGTGTTTAGATTAGGTTCTACTTCAACGTTTGAGGTCTTTGATTAGTGCCTTTAGGGTTAAATGGAGTCAATAATGAAGGACGCAGGAGTTGAAGGAGGACGGCTAAGGACTGGAGGGAAGAGCTCTGAAGTGCTGCTATGGCAGGGCCTTAGAGAAAAAACTTTAGGGGAGAGAGGCTCACTCCGGTGTTGCTATGGCAAGGCCTCGTGCTCTCTCCTCCTTCCTTAGATGGCAAAACAGGCTAGCATGAAAGATAAAGTCAAGACAGGAGAGTCAAATGAGGGAGAGTGTTGCTACAACAAGGCTCTATCATCAAACCCTAGAAGAAAACGACCCTAAGTGTAGATAACCTAGGCCTGGGACGTCCTTCTTGAGCTCTGGAAAGTACGGCTAGCATATGAAGAGGGGAAAAATGAGTGTAGCTAAGGCTAGGCTCAATCCTCTTCAGCATGAAAGAGCAGAGTGTTGCTATGGCAAGGCTCTATCTCACTTTAGCAAACAAAATGGCTATAAATCTTGACGGGTACATGAGACAAGGACCAATTATGTGTGCTTGTCACCTAGGGCTTATGCAGTAAATTTATAATAATAAATGCAAGTAATAACAATACAACCATTCAATTAAGAAGTTTTGCATAATTTCACTTACATTTCACCAAGAAACATCATAGCAAACCCTAGTTGTAACACCTTCCATCAAGAGAGATGCCAAAAAATGCTAAGAGAATCTTCCTTCAACAAGTGCGCCTCACTAAATCAGCCAAAACCCTAAAGTTGGGCGCAAATTTCAGACCTCACCAAGTGGTGAGTGAAAGATGATCCTAAAATGAGAGTCAAAACCCTCAATATATAGTGTATCAGTGACCTAATTTTACTTTTTAGGTCATAAAAAGGCCGACAAGGCCATAATATCAAAATCATGCTGTTTTTACATTAAATTGTCAAATTAAAACCCTAATTGAGCAGAAAAGAGAGTAAAATCCCCTTCAAGGGAGGCTCTAGCCCTTTCTAGGGCAAATGAGACATCCAGGAGCAAAACGTTAGCCCCCAGGGGCCTCTCCAACATGCCACACGTGCCACTGCTGCCCAGTCTGCCTCCAAAAGCGTCCATGAAGCTGGATGATGTCATGGTGAAGATGGGGACATCCTATGCCTTCCAAGGCTACCGTTCCACTGAAAAGGGGTCATTATCCCTAGGTCTAGTCCTGCCGGAGTGTCTCTGGTGGAACGTCCTCTTCCTCTCAAGTGCAAAACCCCTGATCAAGCTCTGTCTTGCTTTTGCCCCTTGATGGGGTCTCAGCATCCATCTGGTGTTCTCTTCAGCCCCATGGAGGTCCGAATTGGTCATCTCCCCATGTGTACCGGTCCAAATGGTACTTGTCCGTCGGGCATGGTCCTGCACATCAAAAGCTACGCCCTCCATGGGCTCATCAGTCACCGGGATCGTAGCAATGCCAACCACATCTCATCATCAATATTATTAAACATATGCATAAAACCCCTAATATGTCAGTCAATAGCTCAAAGACATTACAAAAACCTGCAATACAAGATTGGAGAAAAAGACAAGGCGTCCTATTGGACTAGTGTCCACAAGAAAAAGGAAAGTTTTCAGAAAAATCTCATTCAAGCCATGTAAGTGAGGTGATGTGGCTAGGGGATGTCCAAACATGTG
>JASDQU010243505.1:47228-63053 GCA_032191745.1 Picea mariana
GTGAGGTGATGTGGCTAGGGGATGTCCAAACATGTGGGTGCAGTGAGGGCCAAGGATGCATAAGTGTTACCTGTGGGTGCCTTTGTAGAAGGCAAGCTGTACCTGTCATGGATGCATTTTTTCCAAGCCCATTCTTGCCTTTATTCTTTTTATTCTTGTTTTATTCTTTTATTTGCTTTTTTCTTGTTCAAGAACTAACCAGGGGACACTGCCTTGGCATGGTGACCAGAGCTGACAGCGTTACCCACAAGTACTCTCACAGAGATGAGAAGGCTGGCTCGTGATGAGACCCCCTTTCCCTTGGCCATGCAACCAAAGGTCACTACCCTGGCATGGTAACCAGATGGTGGCAATGTCATACTGTTAGGTACCCATGGACCTAATAGGCTGGCTCGTGATGAGACCCCCTATCCACTGACTAGGTTTTGTTTTGTTATTTTCTGGGTCCCTCTTATTTCTTGCTGAGGGGCTTTTTAATGCCCTCTCGGGGATCCCTGGGCGAAGCATCTCAAGGTTTTATTTCTAGGCTTTTGTCTTTTACCAACTGCTTTTACCTTCTGGGCCTTTAGCCCCTTCTTCCCACGAGATAAGGTGCAATCCTGCAAATAGGTCAACCCAATGCCCGGGCAAGGGGAATGGGATAAATGAGCGGGAGATAAGATGAAATAGTGGTGCTATGATGGGAGCGGACGATGGTTTTTTCAGAAATTTCCCCAGTGGCAAACTAATACCTATGGGCACAGGCTTGCTAGGGCACCTTGTCAATTTCCCCAAGCATGGTCAAGTCGGCTAATGTAAGATCCAAGCAGTTGTTAGAGATAAAAGGAATCAGATGCATATATTCAAAGGTTTCAATGATCAAAAGTGACACATACCATGATACCTGGACTGATTACCTCATGGAGCAAGAACCTCTTCTGATACAGGATCAAGCCGATAGTGATGGATGCTGCTGCTACTGACAAGACAAAAGATGATGAATGAAGAAAAGGCGGGCCCTCCAGGGCCATGCGCAGGTCAATCCTACTCTCGGTACTCCATGTCTAGGACCTATGGGCCTCGAGACATGATTTCCTAGTTATCCCTAAAAAGTGGGGATAACATGAAGTAGATCATCTCTCCATAAGCGCACCCTCCAAGATAATCCAAAAATAACAAGAAGAAACCTTCCACATGGGCGCCCTCCAAGAATAATCTCCAGAAATAGAAAGGAGACCAAGTACAAGAGCATACTAAGTCACATGTGTGACCCTCCTCATGTGCCATGTGCCTCCCAATAACAACCTCAAATAAAATAATATATATGCCAAGTCAAAGAGGTGAGGGCCCTCTCCAATGAGGGTCAAAAGATGCCAAGTGTAGCTAAAATATCCATGCAATAAAGATGAGAGAGCACCTAGGAGAGGTGTGCCCTAGAAAACTGTGCCATGTAACTACTAACCACCCAACAAATCAGAAAATATTCTCCATGTGAAGTGTGCCTTAGGAGAATGTGCCAAAGTGATTAGAACCCATCAATAAAATACTCCTCCATATGCTGTGTGTCCAACCTAAGAGAGTACGCCCTATAGAAGTGTGCCAACATCTCTAAGAAATCAATCAAATATTACATGCCTTGAAAATTGTGCCCAAGAAGGGGGGTGCACCACTAGAAAGCTCCAACTCGGTCCAAATAACCACTTCAAGTGTGAAAAGGAAGCATATAAAATGGGGTGCCCGAGCTATTAACCTTTATTTGAATAAATTAGATTAATTTAACCATTGAATAGTTAGATCAACCTCAACATGTGTGCACAAAGATTAATGCTCGAATATAACGATAGTCCTCTTCCCAATTAATCACCAACAAAGTGTGCCAATGATAGTCCTCACCATTAACATGTGTGCCAATGAGGGGTGCACTTTAATAAAGTTTTGTACCATGCAAAATATGTTCTCCCCAACAAAACCCCTCCATGATAACAACAAAATGTAAAGTCGAACGTAAAGTGCACCACCATCAATGGATTATTTCATCAAATCACCATCTAACCTTAGGAAAAGGTTAGATCACCATCAAATCATAATGTAATACCCCTCTCTAACTCAAACTTAGGAAATAACATAACAATGAGGGTACTAATGAAACACATTCCCCTCTAGGTGATGTTTGGCAAATGTGACATTATAAAGTTAAATCATCTAGGAAAATCCCACAAAGGCAACATGAATCATCCCCCACCATAACAACATCACAAGAGAAAGAGACATAACAAAATGGTTAACCCATCTAGCCATCAAGTGTGTTCCCTAACACCCATCCAACATATGAAGACCATGTAGAACACCCCTCCTAGTGCCACAACATAATACCACATCATCATGCGAAAGTCACTAGGAAACTTCAACAATCATGAAACGTATATCTCTAGACCACCACCATCTAACCCTGTGGGGTGCTAGAAACATCGTCCACATCCAAGAAAAGCATATATACCAAATCACCATAATGAGATAGTATGCTCCACATCCATCAAAAGTGCAACCAAGGGGTGATCAACTAGGCAAGCACATGTGAAAAGACCACCAAGCAGCCAGCACAATCACCATCCAACCAAGGATGAGTGAGACTCCCCCAACCAAAGATCTCCATCAAGTGATCAATTGCAATGAAGAGAAGGGGCTCCATGAAGATGTATCCCTCAAGTTGGTCCAATGCTCAAGAGTACTAGTAGCAAGTCTCCATCAATGTGATAAAAATCACAAGATGGAACCTCAAACAATGTATGTTATAATGGGCCTGATCCTCGGGCTTAGAAGCAAAATCCATGTTGATTTTATCACCACCCGCCATTTGCAACACTTTAACAAGAGGTTGCTAAATTTGAGTATCTCATTTGCCTTTTTCCAAAATTTATTTTCATGAACTTTCTTAGCAATTTGTTTCCCTTGAGTCTTGTGGTGCCACTCAAATGTATTCCAATCATCACAAGAAAACATCTTAAGAAAGTTTGTTGCAAATACTGTAATGGTTGGCTGACCTAACAAGCTTCTTGCACCCATTGTTTTTCCTCATAAGGTTCAAGAGCCACGCGTGGTTGTACTTGTAGTTGGTTATGCTTTTTGCTTTATCCACAACCTTCTCCACCCCCTCAAGTTTGCCTATGTCCTTAAGCATGAGGTTCAAACGGTGTGCTACTCATGGAGTCCGGAAAATAGTGGGGTGTTTGCCCTCGAACAACTTACCTGCAATAACATAGTTAGAGGCATTGTTAGTGATGATTTAGAAAACATTCTTCATCCCCACCTCCATAACTACTTCTTCCAAATCATGAAATAATAATTAATCATCCTTCCCTTGATTGTATGCATCCAATCACTGAAGGAACATAGTTCCTTGTGGGCAAAAAATGAGGAAATTAATAATCGTGCATGACCTTCTATTAGTGGATCTGTTGGACATGATGGAGCAACCTTTTTTCCTCCACGACTATTACTTTTTGTGAGTTATTCACCTATTCTTTGAACCTCTTTCTATAAAAGTGGCTCCTTGATATTATGAAAACCGGGGCCTTTGAAGTCCAAACCACATGAAGATATAGCTTATATCATAGGTTGATAATAAATGGAGTTGGTAGTATTGAAAGCTATGTTTGAGTCATACCACCATCAAGCCATGCATTTCCAAGCAACTTCCTTTTCCTCCTTCTTCCATTTGCTATCAATGGTGTGCTAAGAACTAGGGATGGTGCAGGGTACAAAGAATGAGTCAACCCTTTGCCTCTTACGCTTAGGTGTGCCATAATCAACATCTTCTCTGGGAGGGAACATTGGAAATCTAAAGGGTTCTATAGCAGGATTAGAGGAGTCTTTAAAACTAGGGTTTTCACTATCATGCACACTTCCATTTCTCCCTATCTTTTTTGCCTTTGTTTTTGCTTGGCTTTTCTAACTTTTAAGGTTGCCTTCCTATAAGCTAGATGACCTTCACAAGGCACATGCGAACTTTTATGAAGAGGACATTATTTACTAGGTCTTGGGCAAGTTTATCAGTTTGTGAATGACACATTAGATGTTTGATAGCAGATAGGATAGTTCATCTCTCCCTAGGTATAGCTGATTCAGTAGAACTGGATTGCAGTCTCACTTTACAACAGTATCATTATTCTAGTCATTTGTAAACCATTTATTTAATTATTAGATTGGGCTTGTTAATGGATTCATTTTTAACTTTTAGAGAAGCTGTTTTTTGGGCTTCTCTTTGGATGCAAAGTGTATTTACTATTTATATTGTAGGGAGTGAGATAATCGATGCATCTAGTTTCTTATATATGGCATGACTTCAATGAAGTTAGTGTAGTTTGTCTATGCTTTTAGTGTTTGATTGAATGGAATATTAATAATCTCATTCACCATAGTAGTAATATAAATAATAGTAATGAATCTTGATATTGTTGTGATTCATATTTAACCACGTGGCTTAGGTTTTGATGCGCTTTGTTTGCTTTTGAATTTTATTGCTTATGGGATTGATTTTTATAATATCATAAAGCATACAGAAAGGCAGGCTTTGTTAATTTCTTTTAGTCTTTTGTAATGTGGTTGAGAACTTTGCCTTAAAAGAGTGCATTTCATAGGGTTTGTCCTATTTTATGATGATATTTTTGTTGTTTTATGGTTTTTCCTTTGACCCCATGTTGTTTTTATTTCCTTCCTATCTCTTCAACATATTTAGATGAGTAGTATTTATTGTTCTTGGTTACCTATGATGTTAACATGACCTTGAGTTTCATTATGTCACTTTTGTCTTGTGTAGAGTAAGCAAGTAGAAGGTGAGATAAGTCTAGGATTTGGAAATTGGATGTTGGAAGAATCTGAGATATTTGTATTAACAGGTTTGTGGAGCTACTATGGCAACTTTCTGCTCATGCCCTACGGGAATTTCATAAACGAACATTTCCGGCTGATGTAGTGGCTAAGCCATTACCAGCGTCTTTGACGGAGGTAGCCACTCAGAGTTCACATGCACCAGCATTGCTTGGCGTAACAAAGGTAGCACTTCCCTCACTATGTAATGCGGCTTGTTTTTTACACTTTCAAAAAATTAGTACCTTTTGCATTTGAATATTGAACTTTTAACACCATGAATTGTATGACTCCTGAAAATTGTTTAGAATTATGCTTGAAAAATGAACACTGTATAGACTAATATGATTCCAAGGAAGATGCTTGCAACTTAATATGGAGAAAAACACTTTGGATATATTGCTACCTGCTATCACTTGAAATTGTCCTGTGAGGAACTAGTTTCAAAGGGTTCCGAACGATCAGATTGGGGAAGGTGCCCTTGTCACCGGCACATTCCCACTCACTTATGAGTTAGTACTTTTTCTAACTCAAGGGGGGCATGCCTAAGAGATGCAACTTTAATTTCTGATTCTTTAAAGTGACTGGTGTTTTAGTGAACTCGTGTGATGGAGAGAAGAAAAAATAAGGAGAAATAAGAAGAATATCTGTAGGGAAATTATAAGAGTAAATTTATAGACACAAGAATTTCAAAATCTGAATCTAAAAACAATAGAGAATAATCATAAGAAATAATTCTCATTAATCAGACATTCACCATAAATCAAAGAGATAGGTCAATTTCTATCTTCATTAAATCAAAGCTGCCTAGCCAAGTACAAAGTTTGATAAATTTCAAATCATCATCATTTCGAACCAAAGGACTTAGGGGGGTATATTCATGACCTAAGCTTTTTATCCTGCACAACTCCCGGAGATAAGAAGGAAATCTGCAGTAGAGGAGTGCTAAAGATTTGATCTATGGGAAATCTGAACATTATTTGAAGATCAAAACATGAAAGAAGGAAGCGAGAAGGATGGATAGTGAAGGAAGAAGATCAGAGAAGTGATGGCTGTTCCCTTTCTTGCTCCTTCTGTTATATTTGAAGTGCTTCTTCCAATTCTGAATGCCTTGGACTATTTGGGGTGTGCTTTTCCAAAGGTCATGTTCCGGATATAACATGCTATGCAAGACCTCACCAACCAGAAGAAAAGCATGCTGAAAATACCACAAAAGTAGCCCCAAAACATCCTGAAAGGAAGCACTGGTTTACCTTGGAGATAGGCTCATCTTATTCTCATGTGGAGCACCCTATCTGTCCTCCTATAAACTGCTGATCTGTATCAAAAGTGCTGATCCAGTCTAAATGCATGCAAACTCTCATCCAAAATGCTAGCATTAGTAGTTTTGGGACAAACACTAAATTTAACTTGTCTTAGGGTGCTGATGTAATTTATTGTGGAGTGCTGAAATGGAGCTAGATTAGCGTTCTTATCATGCTAATCTAAGATGATTTAGGCACCTTATATTCTCATCTAAGCCAATGCATGAGTTAGGGCTGATTTTGGATAAATTTAGCCCCATAAAACTACCATATGTGCTGCTTCATAACTGCTGGTTTGACTTCATGAAACTGCTGAGTTTGACTGCTGATTTGTCCTTTCATGAAGCATCTTGAACATACCTAAACTGTCCTCCAAGACAGCACATCACATAAGGGGAAATTTCCCGGGAACAAGTGCCAAATATGACCTCTTGTGGAACAATAGGTTCTTCATTGATTATTTTGGAGGGTCACAACTATTGGTTGACCGAGACGTTACCTACTGTTCGACTTTCTTCCCACGGCAGCCACGTGAGCAGGAAACTCTTAGATCGACTACTTGATAGTAGATGGTGCTGCAGACAAAAACCTTCGACCTGATATGTCACCTACTGTTCGACTTTCTTCCCATGACAGCCATACGAGCAGGAAACTCTTAAATCAGCGGCTTGATGGTGGATGGTGTTGGGGATGAAAACCTTTGATCTGGGGACAAAACCGACGTACAATGTCATTGAACGCCTGCCAAATAGTTGCAAAGGGCCGAATCGCCTTATACCAGAAAATGGCGGCTGTGGTGGTTACATGGCGGTTTCACCAATTTTTGATGCCAAACAACCTTTCCGGTTGCTGGTTGTTTTGATGGCGTAAAAATAAATAATGAGCATCGATATCAAATCCATCCATAAGAAACTAAACATAGAATTGAATTAACAAGTAATGAAGCATCATGCATAAGAGGTAAAGAATTCCATGATTCCATAAACACAACCATGGGAAGGCATATGTACTCATTATTAAAGCAAAATAATAATCATCATAACTCTATCCAATACATCATAATGGAAAAAATCACTTTATAACACTCCCTATATATATGTGCGTACAATGGCGGTTGCTAAAGCTTCTAGAAGGTCTTGGAAGTCTAGTTGTACCACACCAAACAACCGTATGTGATCTTGTAAATGTAGTGTTGTGCAAGGAATAACTCCAGACTTTAGCATTGGAGGTCTATGCCCAAAAACGGTAAGCATATAGTACATAAGAAACTTTTTAGATAATACAAAGCAATGTGATTATGTATAGTATAATTATCTTTCTACTTTCACAATGTATGATTAGCTACTTGCCCATTACTAGCTCTAGAAAAACCACTTCAAAACTGTAGATGTCATTTTTCTCATTTACCCTAAGGGTGTACATGCATATTATAAATTAAGCAACAAAGCTATAAATTTTGAATTTAGGGATAACAACTTTGATTAGAAATTCTTTACTTCTTTTTAAGGACTTGTTAGCACAAATTTCCACCCTCTTAATTAAGCCGATAGACCTATTATAACAGCGGTGTAAAAATGGCTAATTAAAAAAGTAATACCCCCAAATTGTCATGGGCTAAACCCCTCTTCATTTGGGCTAGTGCTTGCTAGCCTTTGGGGGGAGTCCCTAGGCACCCTTGGTACCTTGATGCTGTCCTTTTAGACTGATTTTTTGCGTTTAAACTAAAAAAACAGTGAGCTGTTTGTCTTGGACAGCATGTCAAAACTGTCCAAAACGAAAGGAAAATATGATTTTTTCACTTGGAGGGATTCTGCAGGGTTCACACAACAAATATAGAATAGAAATAGAACAAAAAGCTACTCAAAAGATTAGTAAAATCACAATGAACAGTTAAGGAAAATGACAAATCAGATTGCAAAATTCACAAAATACTGATAAGAAACAAGGTTAGAAACACAAACACTTGATTTCTTTATTGATAAGCTTACAAGAGTGTTGGTTGTGCCACAATTGGCAAGTCCACAACCGATACAATGATCACTTTGCTCAAAGAAGAGTCACTAGACTAATAGAGAGAGAGAGAGGGATGAGAAGAAACACTATACTAGCTGCTGCAATATCCGACCAATAACCAATGAATACCATTCAGTATATAGGAGAGAAGTGTGAATAAAATAGGAGTTAACACGCATGAGGGAATAATTGTGAGTGCGAAATTTAGGAATTAATGCACATGAGGGAATAAGTTTGAGTGAGTAATGCACATGGGTGAGCTATGAGTGAGAGTGTATGGAGGATAATTTTAGCTTTCCAACGCATATTAGATTGCTAAATTTGGCCAAGGGATGAGGGAGTTACGAGTTAAAGGGAAATTTACCCTATTTTTAGGGATTTCCTAAAATTTAGGAATTTTGGGTTTAAAAACAATTTAGGGAGAATTTTTAGAAATTGGTTGCATGGAAAGTGAGAATATGGAAAGTGAGAGGAAAATAGAGTGAGAAAAATTAGCCTTGAGTGGCTAAACTTTATCCAGAAAATGCCACTTCACCCATGCACCACCTCTTTAGCTTAATTAATTCTCATTTAATGCATAATCCTTGGAAAATGCGCCCTTGGTCCATGATGCCATGTAGATGCCACATCATCCTGATACTCTACCACATGTTGAAATCTGAGCTTGCCACTTGTCACTGTTGGAGATGACGATGACTGCTAAAAATAGAAATTTCCAAAATAGTAACCATCCGGTCCCAAAATTTTGAAAGTTGTTGAAACTGACCCAAACTCTCCACAAATGCTTGGAATGACGAAGGGACCACCATCATGTGTCTATTGCTAAAAATAGAAAGTGCTCACATTTCCATGATATTATACTCATTGGATTTGATTTTCTGCAATGAATTTGAATCCACAATCAAAATCGACATGCGAGCCCTGGTGCTCAACCTGTTAAAACTTAAAAGTATAAACCTGTGACGAATCATCTCGAAAGATGTCCAAAAGACTCAGAATGTCTCAAGGATACATAATATGTGCTCAAAATATGAATCGAGGGCCTAGAGATAGAAAGTTCTTGCATGTCTCCCAGAAAAGTGCTATCGGGCCTAGAATCATGCAAGGACCCTCCCTATATGCTCATAGCTGCTCCAAACTGTCAAGTGATCCACTCAAACTGTGTCTCCTAAAAAGTAGCAACACCTGTTGTATGTAGACATTTCTCTCAAATGCATGGGAAACCAAGCTAACTCTAACTTTGAACAAAAAAACCCTTTAGCAATCATATACTTGCCTTTGATGGGAACCAACCTCTGCTAATCATAAGTGCTAAACTCTGGGAGAATCTCAGAATGCCAACCAAAATAGTCCATGCTGGCTCTTTGTTAGATTTTTTTTATTACAAAGCAGTAAAGTTACCAGTGTTCTTTTACTTCTTTAACATCAACTTATATATCATGCACTGAGCAATAGAAGCATAAACAAGAGACAAAAGAACACGAGATTTATCTTGGGAAAACCCCAATTGGGGGAAAAACCCAACAACCTTTCTTAGATAGATTCCGTTCACAAAGCAAGTCCAATCATGAATCAACAGATAAACCCTAGCACAAAGGCTAGCTGAAAGTACAACCAGAAATACCACCCCAGCTGCAGTAGCAACACCATACAATGGTAGCGCACCTCTACCAAGAGTAGCGCACAAGAGAGAGATACCACAAAGACTGAACATGAATAACCTCTGCCACTACAACTGTTGTGTCACCTTCCTCAAACTTGCGCCTTCCTTCTGAGTGGATGAGAGAGTGTGAGTGAGTGTGTCCAAATTAGCCTAAGCGCCTCCTATTTATAGTTTTCTTGTCCACTTTATTGGGCCGACTTCTCTTCTGGAAGGTGTCACTTCATTGTTTTTTATTCTTCTGGGCAGACTTCTCTTCTGGGGTATTTCCACATCTGCTCAATGGTTCTCTTGCTTCCAGAATCTTCTTCTTGTTTAAGAAAGGTTGTCTGGGAGGGAAAGTACCTCCTGCAACTACCAAAACATCAACACTCCCTCTTAGCTAGGGAGGTATCTTTCACGATGTCTTCATCTAGTAGTCCATTGACTACTCTGCAATCAACTAGTAGCACACAACTACTACAATGCCATCGGTAGCTCAAATCATCTGTCACAGTCTCTGTAATCTAGTGGCACACAACTGTTGATGATTGCAGCTTCATGAGACATTCTCCACGTCGTTCTCCTCTGGATTGAGTTGAGACGATCTGTGAGAAAGCCCATGTGATGGATGTGTCATAATCCTCCGGACTGAGTTGAGATGACGTGTGTGGTCTCTTGTCGTGCTCCTTTGGACTGAGTTGAGATGACTTGAGATGGCCTCTTGTCAGACTCCTATGGACTTAGTTGAGTCGACTTGAGATGGCTCTCTAGATGGTACTCCTATGGACTTAGTTGAGTTGATCTGTTGAGAGTGACGTCCCTGTGGCTGAGCATAGGTGGACGTGTCCCTAGTGGATGAGCACTAGAGGATGTGAGAGATCCTTGCTATATTTTCTAAGAGTAAGATTATTATGTAACTCTAATTTGTATTGTAAACGGTACAAGTCGGCCCCACCATGTAAAGATAATTAATATTGTGTAAAGATTAATTATATTATTCAGTTGAATAGGTCAGCCCTATTGTGCCAATAGACACATCCATTTGATGTGCTGGGTCATGTATAAATAAGAGTTGATCCCCATTGTGGACCACCCACTCTTCATTGTATCATTCTCTAAACGCCTACTTGTAGGGTTGAAGTGCACACTTCTCTTAGGCGCCATCTTTCTTGGTCATAGAAGCATCCTCTTGTGTGCGCTAGGGTTTGTGGTGTGTGGGTGATCTTCTCTTGACTCTATAGCAAAGGATTGCTAGGTTTTTCCCTTGATTGAGAAGGGTTTTCCTAGGATAATTTCTTGTGTTCTTGTGCATGGTTATTCTTCTTGTGATCTTGGTTACTGCAACTATTGTATATTGTATTGCTGCATTGTTTATGGTTCAAGTTCATGCTAAATTGAAAATAAACTACATGTGCTTGAGCTAAGCATTAAAATTCAACATGGTATCAGAGCAGTGTTCCTGAAGAGCCATTGCACAAGCTATTCAGAGCTAGCCGTCACCTTCTTGCTGCAACTGCAAAAAACGACCCCTTCCATTTTCCTTTTCAAGCTAGTTTTAGCACTTTCCCCTTGAACGTTGGGCCTAAATTTTGCACTGGCAGGTACGGCCTAGACCAACGCACCTCCTGCAACTCTCAGATCAAAAATTGAAAAAGTTTTGATTTTTGGCCCTAGGGTTTCTACAGAATTTAGGTTTTAGTGTTTCTGCAGAACGTTAGAAGCATTTTTGCAGCTTGCTGAGGTTCCTTTGACTCTCTAGGGTTTCTTATTGGCAGTCATAAGTCCAATAAACCCCCAGAGACCTCCTCTTGAAAAACGCTAGGGTTTCTAGCCTAGTCGTTAGGGTTTGTGAAGAATCTGCAAGCCATGAGGAACAAAACTTTGGTAGAAGATAGGCAGCAGGCTTGATGGAACAAGCAACTTCAACAGCTCCAGGTCATGAACATAGAAAAGACATTTCAAGGATTCAATGTTTCAAATGTGACAAATATGGACACATTGCGAGAGATTGTCCTACTAGGAAGAAAGGAAGACAACATGCATCCACTGTCGATGTTGATTTAGAACTACATCAGAGAGATGAATACATAAAAGATGAAGCATTCTTCTTCATTTCAACACTCTCAGGTACCGTTCCTACTGATAGTGATATTTGGTTGATTGACTGTGGTGCTTCCAGACACATGACTGGATATAGAGAACATCTTACAGACCTTGTAGAGAAAGAGTCTCGTCTGCATGTTGTACTTGGTGATAATGCTAGATATACTGTGAAGGGAGTTGGAACTTCTTCTTTCCAACTAGATTTTGACTTACCTCTTCAATTAAGTGAGGTACTGTATGTACGTGGGATGAAAATGAACCTTGTCTATGTTTCTGCCTTAGAGGATAAAGGCTACAAGGTTACCTTCTCTGAAGGAAAAGTTCTTGCATGGCACAAGAACCCACACATGGATTCTGCTCGGGTGATTGGTGTTCGAGAAAACAGTTTGTACAGATTGACTGTTCGACCAGTTCAGGTCTTATTACATGATACTATCAACTTGAGCGAGCTATGGCATAGGAGACTTGCTCATTTACATTATAGAGCCCTTCCCGCTCTGGGGAAGATGGTGATAGGCCTTCCAAAGATACATGTCGAACATGATGGCGTTTGCAGAGGTTGTGCTCTTGGCAAGAATGTCAAGGGTTCCTTTTCGAGCAGTGGCAATAGATCCAAGGGGATCTTGGACTTGATACATACAGATGTTTGTGGATCCATGTTTGTTGCTTCCTTGAATGGATATTTGTACTATGTGCTCTTCCTCGATGATCACTCTCAGAAGATGTGGATTTACTTCTTGAAGACCAAGGATGGAGTCCTTGCGAGATTTCAAGAGTTTAAAGCTTAGGTTGAGAACCTGAACGAGAGGAGGATCGAGGTGCTGAGATTAGGTAATGGAGGAGAGTACACCTCCAGGGATTTCAGTGATTTCTGTGTTGAGGCAGGGATCAAGAGGGAGTACACCATTACTTATAACCCTCAACAGAATGGGGTTGCAGAGAGGAAGAACAAAACTATTGATGAGGCAACCAAAGCAATGATACATGATCAAAATCTACCTATGATTCTGTGGGCAGAGGCATCCATGACAACTGCGTACGTTCAGAACAAGAGTCCTCATAAGATTCTGAAGAACATGACTCCGGAAGAAGCCTTCACCGGAGTGAAGCCCGAGGTTGGACACTTTAGGATATTTGGGTGTCCAGTATACTTTCATGTACCCAAGGAAAAGAGGACCAAGCTAGACCCTTAAGGCAAAAAGGGTAGATTTGTGTGGTACATTGAATCTTCGAAGGCATACCGGATCTACATCCCTGGTCAGAGACAAATCAAGGTTAGCAGAGATGTCACCTTTGAGGAAGAGATAGCCTTTCGAAGATCCAGATAATCTCAGATGGATTGACAGTGAGAAGAAGGAAGAGACAATACCTTCTCCCCCTTCAACAGTTCAGAGGGAGACAGTTACAGATCCAGTTGATCTAGTTGATCCAGTTGATGTTCCCAGAGACATTGCAGTAGGCCAGAAAAGGCCTGCATGGGCTCGACAGACTCTGCAGGAGGCAAAGGGACATACAACTCCTCGTGGTACATTCCGAGAGAGCAAGAGACCACAGRGATTTTYGAKCTATGTTTAAGCTATGAGCCACATCATTGATATTGAGCCTTCTTGTCATGGAGAAGCAACAGGTCAGCAGGTTTGGCAAGATGCCATGACCGAAGAGTATCAATCCATCATGAAGAATGATGTGTGGGATATTGTTCCGAGACTGGAAGGGAAGTCTGTAGTGACTTCCAAGTGGATCTATAAGATCAAACATGCAATTGATGGAAGTGTCGAGAAGTAGAAAGTGAGAATTGTGGCTAGAGGATTCTCTCAGGTGGAAGGAATAGATTATGAGGAGACATTTGCTCCTGTTTCCCGCTACTCTTCCATCCGTATGATTATTTCCCTTGCAACATCCATGGGTTGGAGACTACATTAGATGGATGTGAAGACAACCTTTCTCAATGGAGAAATTGAGGAAGAAGTTTACATCGAGCAACCAGATGGATTCGTGATACATGATAAGGAGTCTCATGTGTGCAGGTTGAAGAAAGCCCTGTATGGACTAAAGCAGGCACCTCGTGCTTCGTATGAGAAGATTGATGGATACTTGATGAGTTTGGGCTTCACCAAGAGTGTTGCTGATCCAAACCTATACTACAACATTGTTGGTGACGAGTGCCTGATTTTGGTCCTATATGTTGATGACTTATTCCTCACCGGTTAATAAAGCCTTATTGTTGAATGCAAGTGTGCATTGGCTTCTGAATTCGAGATGAAGGACCTTGGTATGATGCACTACTTCTTGGGACTAGAAGTGTGGTAGAGGACTGATGAGATTTTCCCGAGTCAAGAAAAATATATAGTGGAGATATTGAAGAAATTCGGGATGACATACTGCAAATTGATGCCTACACCGATGGTGATGAATCTGAAGAAACTGAGCGAGACTTCTTTTGATTTAGGCGAGATTGATCCACATCTTTACAGACAATAGATTGGATCATTGATGTATCTGGTTAACGCCAGACCTAATATATGCTATGCAGTGAGTGTACTCAGTCAGTTTATGAGTCAGCCAAGACAGACACACTGGATATCAGCGAAGCATGTGTTGAGATACTTATGAGACACAGTTGGCTATGGACTAAGATATGCCTCTGGTGTAGACATGAGATTGTAGGGATATGCAGATGCAGATTGGGCAGGAAGCGCAATGGACTGGAAGAGCACCTTTGGTTGTTATTTTACTTTGGGATCTACCATGGTTACTGGTGCAGCAGGAAATAGACTTATGTGGCTTTGAGTACTGCAGAAGCAGAGTACATTGCATTATGTGTGGTAGTCCGCGAAGCAGTGTGGCTTCGCAAGCTCCTTGCAGACTTATTTGGACATGAGATGGATTCCACCTTATCCATTGTGATAACCAGAGTTGTGTGAAGCTCTTAGAGAATCCAGTGTTTCACGATAAATTGAAACACATCGAGATCAAATACCATTACATTAGAGATACAGTGTAGAGGAAAGCAGTACATGTGCAGTACCATTTTACACATGAGCAAGTTGCAGATGTCTTCACCAAACCGCTTGCCAAGACGAAGTTCGAGTACTTTCGTGAGAGACTTGGCGTGGTGGAGAATGCCTCCCTAGCTGAGAGGGAGTGCTGATGATTGCAGCTTCATGAGACATTCTCCAGGCCGTTCTCCTTTGGACTGAGTTGAGACAATCTGTGAGAAATCCCATGTGATGGGTGTGTCATACTCCTCTGGACTGTGTTTAGATGACTTGTGTGGTCTCTGGTCGTGCTCCTCTGGACCGAGTTGAGATGACTTGAGATGGTCTCTTGTCGGACTCCTATGGACTTAGTTGATTCGACTTGAGATGGCTCTTCAGATGGTACTCCTATGGACTTACTTGAGTAGATCTGTTGAGAGTGACATCCCTGTGGCTGAGCACAGGTCGACGTGTCCCTAGTGGCTGAGAAATATAGGATATGAGAGATCCTTGGTATATTGTCTAAGAGTAAGATTATTGTGTAACCCTAATTTGTATTGTAAAGGGTACAAGTCAGCCCCACTATGTAAAGATAATTAATATTGTGTAAAGATCAATTATATTATTCAGTTGTACAGGTCGACCCTATTGTGCCAATAGACACATCCATTTGATGTGCTAGGTCATGTATAAATAAAAGTTGATCCCCATTGTGGATTGCTCACCATTCATTGTATCATTCTCTAAACGCCTACTTGTAGGGATGAAGTGCGCACTTCTCTTAGGCACCATCTTTCTTGGTCATAAAAGCACCCTCTTGTGTGCTGTAGGGTTTGTGGTGTGTGGGGGATCTTATCTTGACTCTATAGCAAAGGATTACTGGGTTTTTCCCTTGATTGAGAAGGGTTTTCCTAGGATAACTTCTTGTGTTCTTATGCAT
>JASDQU010243505.1:80884-118578 GCA_032191745.1 Picea mariana
AGGGAGTCATCACTTTAAGTTGTGGCTAAGCATTGGGGGGGGGGGTTCTTTAAGTGGAAAAATGCTTTTCCAACTTAGGAAAAAGGTTAGGAAACCTTTCCCACTCTTTCTCATGTCTTTTTTCATGTTTTACAAATTTTGACTATTTTACCTTAGCCAATTAAAAACAATTAAATGCTGACTCTAGAATGACTTTGACTCCTCATGGACAAAGACCTAGCAAAACTTGTCCAATTGAACTGAAACTTGGTCCAAGGGTGTAGGGGGTCATGTGCCATTTGTTTTGAGTATTTGCACCCCTATACAAAATCCCCAAGGACCAATTTTTTACATTTAACCTCAAAAATAATTAAAATTCCCATTAAATGGAGAATTTTAATTAAAAAAAAAAACTATCAAAACTTAACGGAATTCCGCAAAACTCTAGAATATGTCTAGCATGGCCATTTAAAACATTCCTAGACCTTAGTCACCCCTTGGGCTTGATCATTAGAATGTCTTTCACCACTTTGGAGAATTATTGTAAGTGAAAAACTCAAAGATAATTAAAATGGCCTGTTAGGCCAAATTAATCACCTGAGGAAAAAAACACTCAATGAAAGGACTTCCCTAATGATAAAGTCCTAAGCAACTAACCTAACATATGACTCATGCTGACCTATTACATTATTATCCCATGCAGGGGAGTGGACATTCTGATTACATAGAAAGACGTGACAGGGGCAAAATTGCCCTACTGAGCCATAAATCTTCAAAATAAGTTGCACCATCAGGTACAAAGCTTCATGGTTACATGACGTTGACCCCTAGTCGAAATAGGTGGTCAACAGATCCCAACATCTCTATGTGCTCCCCAAATTACAATAAGTGGAAGGCCAAAGGTGTTGATGTTTGGACAACATCGGGAAGACATTCTCTAAAGATAATAATTACTAATATAATTATTATTGAATATTAAAATAGTATATAATAACTAAATCATAATAATAAGTAGTTATTGATTATTCAAGGGACGCATCCTTTCATGGATGGTCACCTTATGTTCCCTATATATGGAATACTCATTATTGTAATAAAATATCGAATATCTCTCATATCTCATATGAAGAAAAACCAACATGGTATCAGAGCAGGCCTGGGCTTGACTCCCTCACAGGAGGGCCCAGGAAAATGAGAGCAGAGTTAGATTGATTGTGTGACATCGAGCCATAGTTGTTGCACTTAACATGAGAACGAGCGAACCAACAATATTGGTGGCTTATCTCGTTTTTAGCAGAATAAATGAAACTTGACTGTGGTTGTTCTTAGAATGCGTATAAGGATATCGACAAAATAAGCATAGCTATATGTTATCGATATAATTCATTCTCTTGTATTAAGGGTTTGGGTCATAAGCTTCTCCATAATTGAAATTCGTTATGCATATATGCATGTAACCACTTCTGAATGTCAATACCCCAGAACTGGTCCACTGGCGGTTGGTTCGCATCTTCTTGATTACCAGAGTCAGATGGGTGTACCACCGTTGGATTAAATAGCTTTGGGTCCATTCCTGGAAAAGGGTTTGATGAAAGATTTGCAACTGAGAAAGATGCAGGAATTTGATATGACCTCGTATAATTATGTTGTTGCCAAATTGAATATTCATAATTCGACCTAAACTGTTCCACTGTCGACGTAGTAGCTCTGTTGTTCCCATCTTGATTGTCATAATTAGAAGGCATTTGTTGCTCAACTCCTGCTACCCCAACTGGATCAGTACGCAACGTGCCCATTCCCGGAAATGGTTTCCTAATCAATTCGGGGACATATTCAGCGTTTTGCCTAATAGAGTACGGACTGTAGCTGGCCCGTTTTAAATCCGATAGGAAACCTATGCTATCACTAGGGTTATGCTGAACATATCATGATTTTGAATGATATGGGAAGGAGTGATCTGGTAAGAAAAGAGGTCGGGGATTGTTATAGCACAGATAGAAGAAATGATGCTCTAGTGCTTCCATCGCTCTGGCTCTTGTCTTCGGAAATTGGAGATGTATATTGCTTTCTATAAGGAACGAAAGATCCTGCCGTTGAGTTGAAGTTTTCAGTTTGCTTGTCATTGTGATAATTGAAGAATGTAAGCAATTGATGCGACTTACCAGGAACATTATGTGATATATTCCCGTTTGTCATTTTTAATAACCATGAAGGATAATCTTCCATTTTTAATAACGAGGAAGGATTATAATATTCCATGGACTCCTTTTGTAAAGATTACAATTATAAAGTAGATACTTTGCCAAATGAAATGATCATGTTATTTGAAGTTGCTTATCAACGTTAAGAGGGAGGTGTGGTGTTTTCTCTCCTCTAGTCGACTAACCCCTCTGGACAAGGGTTTCCCTAATTAGTCATGTGAGGTGACTGAGGGAGTACTGCTTAGTTGGGTACAAGTATTTCCTAAGCCATGCGAGGTGGCTAGGTGTGAATAAGACTATTGGGAGAGGAGAAACATTACAAGATGGTCACGGAGACTATGGAAGTTGTCGTGTACTATTGGACGACATTGCAGTAGCTATGTGCTACTGGTTGATTGCAACATAGTCCTAAAGAATGTGGCGGATGATTTGAGCTATCGATGACATGGTAGTAGCAGTATGCTACTAGTTGATTGCAAAGTAATCAGTGGATTACTAGATGAAGGAACCAAGACATTGGTTTCACGAAGAAACCTCGATATGTCTTAGGGGACATTGGTTCCATGAGGAAACCTCGATATGTCCTAGAGATGTTTGAGGCAGGGATCAAGAGGAAGTACACCGTTCCTCACAACCCTCAACAGAATGGGGTCGCAGAGAGGAAGAACAGATCTATTGTTGAGACAGTCAAGGCGATGATTCATGATTTTTGAGACAGTTAAGATCTATTCCATGACTGTAATGTATGTTCATAACAAAATTCCTTGAGGAACATGACTCCCGAGGAGGCCTTCACTGGTGTTAAGCTTTAGGTTGGACACTTCAGGATATTTGGGTGTTCAACATACATTTATGGCGTACAGTGAGTCTTCGAAGGAATATCAGATCTTCATCCTTGTTCAGAGATAGATTGAGTAAGAGACAGAAAGAGAGGGTACCTTCCGAGAAAGCAAGATACCTCGGAGATATTCGTGTTATGCCACAGCTATGAGACACATCATTGATTCTAAACCTTCTTGTTATGAGGAGGCAACTAGTCATCCAGTATGGAGAGATGCCATGATGGAGGAGTATTAGTCCATCATGAAGAATGATGTGTGGGATATTGTTCCGAGACCTAAGGGGAAGTTTGCAGTAACTTCTAAATGGATCTACCAGTTCTAACACACAGTTGACAGGAGCATCGAGAGGCACAAAACGAGATTTGTTGCTAGAGGATTCTCTCAGGTGGAGGGAATAGATTATGAGGAGACATTTTCTCTTGTTGCTCGATACACTTCTATCCAGATGATTATTTCCCTTGCAACATCCATGGGTTAGAGAGTACATCAGATGGATGTAAAGACAACCTTTCTCAATGGAGAGATTGAGGAAGAAGTATACATCGAGCAACCCCGATGGTTTTGTGATACATGAGAAGGAGTCTCATGTGTGCAGGTTGAAAATGGCCTTGTATGGAATCAGGAAACCACCTCGAGCTTGGTATGCAAGGATTGATGGAAACCTGATGATTTTTTGGGCTTCAACAAAAGTGTTGTCGATCACAGCTTGTACTAAAAGACTATTGATGGTGAGTCCCTGATTTTGGTCCTCTATGTTGATGATTTATTCCTCATTGATACAGAGAGCCTTATTGTTGAATGCAAGTATGCATTGGCCTCTAATTTTGAGATAAAGGACCTTGGTATGATGCACTACTTCTTGGGACTAGAGGTGTGGCAAAGAACTGATGAGATCTTCCTAAGTCATGGGAAGTACACAATTGAGAAATTGAAGAAATTTGAGTTATTGAACTTGAAGCTCATGGCTACACCAATGATGATGAATATGAAGAAACTAAGTGTGTCTTCTTCCATTTCCGATGAAATTGATTCGACTCTGTACAAACAACTGATTGGATAATTGATGTATCTGGTTAAACACCAGACCAAATATTTGCTATGCAGTGAGTGCACTTAGCCAGTTTATAAGTCAACTGAGAGAGACACACTAGATTGTTGTGAAACATGTGTTGAGATACTTGCGAGGCACAGTTCGACATGGTTTGAGATATACTTCCAGTATTGATATGATATGGCAGGAATATATTGACTCTGATTGGGCAGGGAGCGCAGTGGACAGAAAGAGCACCTTCAGGTGTTGCTTTACTTTGGGATCTTTCATGGTTTCCTGGTGTAGCAGGAAATGAACTTCTGTGGCGTTGAGCACAACAGAAGCATAATACATTGCATTAAGTATGACAATCTGTGAAGCAGTGTGGCTTCACAAGCTCCTTGCAGATCTATCCAAACATGTGTTGGATTCCACCATTATTCATTATGGTAACCAAAGTTGTGTGAAGATCTCTGATAATCCGGTGTTTCATGAAAAATCAAACCACATTGAGATCAAGTACCATTTCATCCGAGACATGGTGCAAAGGAAGGAAGTATTGGTGCAATACCTTCCTACAGATGAGTAGGTTGCTGATGTTCTTACCAAACCAGGATGAAGTTTAAGTACTTCTGTGACAGACTTGGCGTGGCAGAGAATGCCTTCCTCGCTGAGACATTCTCCAGATCGTACTCCTCTGTGAATTGAGTTGAGTTGATCTGTGAGGACACTTATTCGAGAAGGAATAAGTGCATTTGGGCTTATATCCCATCATCCCATGTTCAGAGAACATGAGGACATGTCAAGGGGGTTGACCCTTGATGTCTCACACTATGGGGAGTTGACCCTAAGTGTTCCTAGAGGGAGTAGCCTCTAGAAGTCCACCTGGGAGTTCCATGTGTGACAAATCTTTTACTACTATGGTGGTTTTGTACCACTGGCGGAGACTGCGTGTCTCTGAACAGTGGTTGTGTACTACTATGGAAAGATACCTCCCTAGTTAAGAGGGAGTGTTGATGTTTCAACATCGGGCATAACTTCTGCTACATTGGGCTGCAAACCAAGAGAGATAGGATACATTTATCACAAAGGTGCACTTGTGATAAATGGGCCCAGGCGTAGTCCTTCCTTGATCATGACAAGGAATAATATGGACTCGAGGTGCTTGAAGTGCTTTCCACGTGTTAGTTAGCATCAAGCCAACATTCACTCATAGGTGTGTGTCTGTGGTGAAAGATCCTGGTGTGGTCTTTGTCCTAGTGATGGTGATTTGAAAAGGAATGATAAAGACTCGAGATGCTATATGCTATTACATGCGGACCCAAAGTGAGCCTAATCTTAGAGAGAGTTAATTGGCTCAGAGGGAGAATCGCAGAAGGAGTTTCTCATCGGTTCAGGTGGGAGAGAGATGTCTCCCAAGACTGACAGACAAGTGTCATGAGTCCAGGGTGAAGTTTTTATACCTCGAAGACAAGAGTGGCATGTTGCAGAATGTCTCCCTCGTTGAGAGGGAGTGTTGATGTTTGGACAAGGTCGGGAAGACATTCTCTAAAGATAATAATTAATAATATAATTATTATTGATTATTAAAATAGTATATAATAACTAAATGATAATAATAAGTAGTTATTGATTATTCAAGGGACGCATCCTTTCATGGATGGTCACCTTATGTTCCCTATATATGGAACACTCATTATTGTAATAAAATATCGAATATCTCTCATATCTCATATGAAGAAAAACCAACAAAAGGTATGCAACAAAAATTATAGATATTGTTTTTCTACGTACTTTTGTGCAATCAATTTGAATAACGATACATTTGTGGGTTTTGGATGAGAATGTCAGTATTGTTCCTCATTCCTGCAATTATTTATGAAAGGATGATGAATGCTTCAGTTACTGTAATCTCATTAATATTTTTTTACTGTGCCATATGGGTAAAGCTGCGACATTTTACTCTTAATACAATCTAACCATTGCTGTTAACAAAATAATAATATGACAAGTATTTCAACTTTAACTTGAGAGTTTTCAGGAGGTTCTACACTTGAGCTATGGTTGATTGTTAGCCTTAATGTTGTTTATTTTTTGGCATTTTATGATATGTTCATTCAGATGGGCATGAATGTAATCAGGGGATCTCCTAATTGAACTTAAGTTGTCAATACATACTGGAATCTTATTTCCTTTTTGATGTGTGCTATATGAATAATTGTATCAATATATTCTAATTCTATGTAATTTGTTTTAAATTTTTAGTTCTTTATATATATATTGTCTCCATTTTGGAAACTGAACTGCTAAGTTTCATATGACTTTGCTTATAATGTAAGTTGATTCCTGCATTGAGTGCATCCAAATCGTGTGAGGTAGAATGATTTTCATCCTTTATCCATTTACAGATGCAAAGCTTTTTTAGGGATTCTACATGCTTTTTCATTTTTCAGGCTAGGATAGCACTTGAAAGGAGGCGCTTTTTGGAGGGTGCAGCTTCAGCTGTACGTAGACAGGCATTATGGTCGAGCTTAGCTCATGACATGACCTCTGAATTTCGCAGTCTTTGTGCTGAAGAGGTATTGAATATTTCATTTGTCAAAAAACATAGCATAAGATTTACTGAATAAAAATTTATGTGGGATGCTTCATTTACTTCTGCCACTTTCAAATACTGTGGTGAGTTCTAAAATGTTAGTGACTTTTTTATGGCTTTCAGGCTTACTTGCAGCAAGAGCTGGAAAAGGTTCAGGATTTGAAGAATTCCAAGGCTAAATTAGATGATGATATTAAAGAGAGATCTGGTGCAGCAGATCAGAAAACACTTTCTGTTTCTAGAGCATCACGGCTTTGGGACTCTTTACTGAATCATACAAGTATGTTAAGTTTTTGACACAATAAGCTAAGAATCTTTTTTGTTTTCAGAGAACTTTATATGATTATTTAGGAGTGTCTTAGCATTATGGTGAAGTAAAACTGATAAGCCCATCTGCTGCTTAAAAATGCTTGATAATGTCTATGGAGAATTTATCTGTCATTCAACCTATCTTATTGTTTTGGTTGACAAGTCAGCTTAGAAGTATCTAAGATTGCCCTTTGCTATGTTCTACCAGAACCATTTAGTACTGCCCTTTGGCTATTGTGAGTAAGTTCGGATGTTGCAGTTTCTCTTCCTAATCAGAAATTATCTCCACTCTCCTCCGGCCATTCAAATTTCAAATGCACGTTGGTGCTATGTATGATTTTACTGTTGAGAGAGCATAGGTCTTGCATGAGCAACTTTTCCCAGGTAAGAGAAACAAATCTCGATGCTCAAATGACATGGACTACAGTATTGTTACCACTTATATATGTAGAAGACTTTGAGTGCTGGCTTTAGAGGAGGATGATCTTCCATGGAGGACTGTTGTTGAGGAATTATTTACATTCCTAGCACTTGGCATAAAGAGAACAATACAGGTACATGGTTTAGGACCCTACTTATGAAAAGCGCTTCACTTTCTAAAGGTTATCATTGCTATATTTGGTAGAAGAAAGAGTTATCCAAAGAGGGGGCACTTTTCATCAAGGCATAGGACTAACTATCTTGATTAGTCAAAGGGTCAAAAGGAGAATTGTTACATGATAGATCTTTTACTATTGCATATTTCTCAAGGGTGCTCCACTTTTAAGGAAGTTGCTAGAAGATCCCTCAAGAAGAGCGCCTTACCTTGAAGATGATTCTAGAACTTATTGCATGGTAAATCCATAATCTTCTAGGGTGTTCTCTATGATATTCTATTAGAAGGTTGATCAAAGAAGCTTCTAGGGGAAGCTCTCCCTATAGATGTCTTAAGAACACATTTTTCCTCACTTAAAGAAGGGGCGTCCCACATGGAATCCTCTAGAAACCTTTCTTTTGATGTGTCTAGGAAGGCACCTTACTTAGAAGTTAGAAGTCTCTAGAACAGCCTTTGACATGGTCAAAAATAACCTAAGAGGAGGGTGCTCTAGGGTTTTCTAGAGAGTTCTATTTGCTGGAAATGTAACTATAAAAGGAAGTCACACCCTCATTTACAAGGTGTGCTTTCATGGTGGAGAACTTCCGTTGTTATTGTGTGCCAAGGTGTTGAGGATACTTTGGAGCAAATTTGGAGCTTGCTTTGTAATGTTCAGGATCTGAAATTTCAAGTAAGGTTGCCATATTTTCTTTTCTTCAAAGCTGGGCTGAATATTGTACTTTCCTAGCAGGTCTGTGCTAGTCTTTGGAGGGCTGAAATGAGAAGTCGGTTGACTTTCTTTAAGCTGTTTATGATATCAGGTTTGAAGTGTATGCAATTCTGGGCTGATCATTCAATGGAAACTGTCCTCTTTGCTGCAAATGTCTTATTTGATGTCATAAGTGATTAAAGGTGGCATTGATATATCATTCTAAGCATTTATAGTCAGCTGTAGTTGTTAGTTCAGATTTGTTTAAATTAGTAAATACTGTTGTTTAGCGTTTTGCTGCATCTTGAGCATTTGATGTCAAGTTCCAAGTGTTACCCAGTATGATGCATGAGCATGATTTTGAGCACTTTGCTATCAGTGGCAGATACAGGTGTTCCAAATGGTTGATTGATGTTATCCAGGGACATTATGGGAGCACACACTTTTCCTAGCATTACCTTTATGGTTCTTCAAGGACTGACCATTGCTCAACGATGGGTGTTGTGATGTTTAGAGAAAAGTGTCTAGTGCAAAGTGACTAGTTCTTGTCCCTGTGCATTGATGTTGCGTTTCAGTGGATTCAACATGATGATGCTGATTTTATGGTTCACTGGTTAGGAGGGTGCATATCACACTGTCCCCTTATATTATTTCATTATCCTTATTATTTTTATATGGTTCCAGGCATTATGACGTGTTGGATGTGGGTGTAGGCCTCATGTGTGAGCACCCTATTATATTTGAGATGTATATGCACTTTATTCACTTGGTTATCATGGATACTATGGTTTTTAGAGGGAGATCTCCTTGTGCACACATGTTGGTGGTGATTGGGCTGATTTAATTGTTAATTTCACATGACATTATTGGATGGAAGCCTCTAACACTAGCGCCCTAGCTCTTGATGTGATTTTTCACTATTATTATGGTTTATTATGTGGTTGAGGTGGTGTTTAGTTGGAGTGCTACCCTCTTGCACACATGTGGAGGCACTTATATGTATTTTATGATTATTTTATTGCTTGAGGGTAAGGCCATCCCCTCTCATTGACACATGGCTTCATTCATAACAGATTTGGGTGCGCATACATATGTTATTTTGACTCTCTCTCTCAGACTAGCTGTTGGCATATATTTGGCAAGTTGGTTGACTTGGAGACCGTGCTTTTCATCCTTTTATGGGGTCAACAAGCTGTTGAAGGCTATTTTTGGCATTGATCTACACTTGGCACTCTCTCTCTCATTCTCGGGGATCGATTTACTTCATGGAGACTATTTCCATAACCAATCATGCTTTGAAGGCTCACATGTGCCACTTGAAGAATGATTTTGCACATTTTCTCATGGATCGACTTCCTTGGAGACTAATAAAGGGGAATGCTGAATCTCTTTCTCACATGCATAGAGAATTCGTCCCACTTTTTGGACTCATCTAGATGGGGATTTGTATGTGGCATGACCACTCATATTTAAATATTTCTTTGACTTGTTCATGAAGTTAACTAGATAAATATTACTTTTTTATGCACTCTTGGAATAGATCTAGGGTTTTAGCATGAATATTATTATTTTATTGGAGGAGGTTTTGAGCTTGTCATTTATAGAAGATGAGCTCCTCTTATTGTAATGGTTGACGAAAGTTTGTAGAGACACTTGAGACTATAATTTTAAAGGTGTTTTGGAGCTTGAGTTTTATGCATTTGGATTTACATTGCTGAAGTGGAATGTTGCTACTGTGGTTTCATCAATCACAACAAGAGAAATTGCAACAGGGTAAATTTGTACTTTGCTTGGTTAAATTTATATGTGAATCATTTCCATCTAAATGTTCATGCTTGTTGCTGGAAAATGCGAATGAAAAGTCATACTTCTTGATGCGAAATGGCTGGAATTTACTTCTTTTTGTAGTTGGCATGTCCTCTTGTTGTATTGAATTATATTCCTTAATTCGGATTCTCAAAATCCATTTTTTGAATTCTAGGACAACCTTATAAGGGTGCTGGAAATTAGTTACTTTATTTTCAGATTGTACTTATTTGATGATAAAAATCCGTCCATATATCTTTTGAGAAATGTAGCTTGGACAAGAACTTCTGCACAAGTTCAATTTGAAAGTGCGAGAAGTAGTTCAAGATATTTCTATTTTCGAAAAGTAATTCTTTTTTGTAATTCACTTTAATAAAAAAGTGAAGAGTCTTATATTTAGCAGTTGAGTCTAAAAAGTGTATTTCATGCATACATGACTTAGACTAGGAGTAATCTCAAAAATAGATTAGGGTTTTGGTCTCAACTAAAAGTATAAAGACAACTCAAGATAAAGAGTTGACACAAATAGTTGAGCAGGTTGAGTGACCATGAGAGAGAGAGAGAGAGATCTGGGATTCAGGCAAGAGTGGATCCAGATAGCTCAACAAGCCGTAAAGTGCAGATTCGTATAGTTGTACGAAACATGCATGTACAATCGTATGGATAGATCCACACAGTCGTATGGACAGGCCGTACAGTGCATGTAGTTGACCATACAGTGCATACAACCAGACCGTATAACAAACCATATTTCTCAACAAGTCTTACCGCTTAGTTTAGGGTGTTTTTGTAATCATGCAGGTGCTAATTTTTTGGCATCTTGTGGAGGTTTCTATGTAAGTTTTTCAAAGGAATGAAAAGCTGATTTTGAAGGAGTAATTACTTGTGTATGTGTGAAACTGTTTTATGCTTCCGCTATTTAATTTCCAGCTATTGTGTGATTATGCTATGGTAAATTTAATTTCAGCAGTAATTAAATTCAACTATCTCCTTGCTTAATTGAGATTATAAGGACATTAGTCACCTAGGCTTGGAATTTTCACATGGTATTAGAGCTATTTCTTTGATTGAGATTCTCAAGGATTTGCAGCAGTAAATCAATTGCAGGGAAGAAGGACTAGCAGTTAGAGGGTTTCAAAACTAATTTTCAGATTTGGGAGTTTGTGCAGTAGATCTCAAAGATAGTATCAGCTAGCCTCAGGCTTGAGGACAGATTGGGTGGTGCCTTGAATTTCTTATCATGGAAGGTGAGGGTTACACACTTACTATAAGAGAATGATCTCTAGGATATTGTCAATGACGTTGTGACTCTGCCTACAGATCCGCAGCAGTTGGCAGTTCACAACAAGAGGGAAGTGAAGGCAAAGTGGATGATCTCGGATGCCATAAAAGATCATTTGATCCCTCATATATCTGAGAAGAAGACATCGAAGGAGATGTTTGATGCCTTGGTAAGTCTCTACTAGAGTGAGAACATAAACGAGAAGATGATATTGCAGAACAAATTCAGATCCATAGAGGTGACTAGACTAAACTTAGTCACCAATTACCTTATGAAGATCACATMGGTTCGTGATCAGTTTGTAGTGCTTCGTTTGTCATAAGCACGATCATTATGCATCACAGTGTCTAGAGAAGAAGAAGGGTAAAGACAAGTAGTAGCAGAAGCATGTAGCAGCTTTGCAAAAAATCAGATGAACAAGTTTGCTGCCAGGTTTGATAAGGATTTGTCGTTGGTATCTTTCCTTTTTACCAACATGATTATGAGGAATGTGTGGTATGTAGACAATGGGGCATCTTGACATATGACATCAACCTAATGGTTTTTCTCTAGTATGAAGAAGTAGGACTCAGGAGTACATGTTGAGCTTGGTGATGATGCCAAGTACCTAATAACAGGAGTTGGTTCTATTCCCTTCTACCTCGAGTCAGGTAATTCTTTAGATTTTGACGATGTCTTGTTTGTACTAGGTCTCTAAAAGAATTTCCTTTCAGTTTTGGTTATGGAGGATAAGGCTTTTGCAGTGGAGATCAAGGACTACCAATTGATAATTAGATTGAAGGAATCTCGCCCAAATACAACTTAGGGAATAGGAGTTAGAAAAGGTAATTTGTATAGGTTGCAGGGTGAACTTGTTTGAGGCTTGGTGCATAACAGTTAAAACTTGTGTGAGTTGTGGCATAAGAGGATGGAGCACCTGCATCACAGGGCATTGTCTATTCTGAGGGAGATAGTTACAGGTCTTCTAGAGTTCAATATTGAGCAAGATGGTGTATGTAGAGGGTGCGTGCTTGGCAAGCATGCCAGGGTTGCTTTCCCAAGCAGAAAGCATAGGTCGAAGCGGATTCTCGACCCAATACATTAAGATGTTTGTGGAGCGATGTTAGTAGTGTCAATAACAAGAAGCATGCATTATGTTTCATTTATTGATGATTTCTCTCACAAGACTTGGATCTACTTCTTAAAGACCAAGGATGAGGTTTTTGGCAGGTTTTAGGAATTCAAAGATCTAGTTGAAAACTAGACATGGAAGAAGATCAAAGCCTTGAGATCGGACAATGGGGGAGAGTATACCTCCAAGGAGTTCGATAGTTTCTGCAAGGAGGTAGTAATCAAGAGGGAGTTGATTGTTCATAGAATCCGTTGGAGAATGGTGTTGCAGAGCAAAGTAATCGATCCATCACAGGGTCTGCTAGGGCCATGATACATGACCAGGACTTGTCGATGGTTCTTTGGGCAAAGGCATCTAACATAACAGTCTACATCCAAAATCGATGTCCTTAGGGAATCTTGGAGGACATGRCACAACAGAGGAGGCATTCACTAGTGTGAAGCCAGAGGTGAGTCATTTCCGTATCTTTGGTTGTCTAGTTTATATCCATGTACTGGTGGAGAAGAGTACCAAGTKGGAGCCCTCCAAAAGCAAGGGTTTATTTGTGTGTTACAGGGAGACTTCAAAGGCCTATAGGGTCTATATTCCAGAGCAGAGGAAGACAATAGTAAGCGGGGATGTAAAGTTTGAGGACGACTTTGCAGCCAAGAATTCTAAGGAGCCTATTCCAATGATAAAGGATGAGGAGCAGGTAGCTTCTAAGGTTGAGCCTAGGTCACCAATGATTTCTAGAGCAATACAGTAGCCTTCAGGTGAAGAGGGGGAGACAATAGCCCCTTCCACTTTTGTTAGGAGACCTAGATGGTTCACTCAGATATTGAGGGATGCTCAGGAGCATGTTGACACTCGCACAAGCATTTTTATAGAGAGAAGACCTTCAAAGAAGTTTCTAGACTATATGGGATTGATGAGCAACATTCTAGACTCCGAGCCTTCCAGCTTCTAGGAGGCAACAAATCAGGAAGTATGGAGGGATGCCATGGTGGAGTACACCTCCATCTTGAAGAATGATGTTTGGGTCATAGTGCCAAGACTGGAGGGGAAATCAATAGTGAGTTCCATGTGGCTCTACAAGATCAATCATGCGAGAAGTTCGGAGCAAGGTCTGTGGCAAGAGGGTTCTCCCAAAGAGAAGGACTGGACTACGAGGAGATATTTTCTCCAGTCTCCAGGTACACTTCCATTAGAGCAGTTATGTCCTTGGCTTCATTTATGGGATGGAGGATACATCGGATGGAATCTAGATGTGAAGACAACTTTCCTTAATGGGATCATTGAGGAAGAAGTGTACATAGAGAAACCTCGGGGCTTTGAGGTAAATGGGAAGGAGTCCCATGTGTGCAGGCTTAAGAAAGTCTTGTATGGAATGAAGCAAGAACCAAGAGCACGATATTTCAGGATCGATGCATATCTGCAAAGTATGGGCTTCACCAAAAGCGAAGCAGATTCTAACTTATATTGCATATTTGTTGAGACTGTTTTACTCATTTTGGTGCTTTATGTAGATGAATTGTTTCTGACAGGTGTAAAGAAGCTCATTGCAGGGTGTAAAGAAAACATGGTAGCTGAGTTCGAGATGAAGGACATCAACCTGATGCATTACTTCTTGGGATTGGAGGTTTGGCAAAGACCAAGGGAGATTTTCCATGGGCAGGGTAAGTATGTAGTTCAGATTCTGAAGAGATTTCAAATGGAGGAATGCAAACCTATGGCCACACCCATGATCACTAATTTGAAGAAGGTGACAACTTTAGATTAAGAGTTGGTGGATCCCACGTTGTATAGGCAACTGATAGGTTCATTGATATATTTGGTCAACACTAGGATAGATATATGTTTTGCAGTGAACACCTCGAGTCAGTTCATGGTGGAGTTAAGGTAGGATCATTGGGTAGCAACAAAACATGTGCTCAATTATTTGAAGGGCACAATGGAGTATGGTCTGAGATATCTTGGAGATGGTGAAGTGACGTTGAAGAGGTATTCAAACTTAGATTTGGTAGGCAATGTAGTAGACAAGAAGAGCACCTTAGGGTGCTGCTTTAGCTTGGGATGAACAATGATATCCTGGTTCAATTGGAAGCAGACTTCTGTAGCACTTAGCTCAACAAAGGCAGAGTACATGACAACCAATACTGCTAGTTGTGAGGCCATGTGGCTTCACAACTTACTTGGAAGATTGTTTGATTAGGAGTTGGATCCCATAGTCATTTGTTGTTATAATTAGAGTTATATCAAACTCTTTGAGAATCCAGTGTTTCATGATAGGTCCTCTTACCCCCACCAGTCTAGGGGTAACTAAGGAGAGTATGTCTCGAGGCTCACAGGTAGCAAACATGGAGTGTTGAGAGCCAGACTGTCCAACAAAGCTCGAAGGGCCCCTCTTTTTCATGAGCGACTCATAGTTCATCACTAGCAACAAAGCAACATCCACACATCGTATGTGTCTAAGAAGGCAACAGGTCTTGCTTCATGAGGTAACAAGTTCGATGTCATGGTAAGTTTCATTTTAATATTTGAAGCATTTGAGCATGTTGTAGAGAATCCTTTCTTGATTATAGAACGTGTTACCCCCCATATACTAGGGGTAACTATGGAGTGTCGAGAGCCAGATTTACTAGCATAGCCCCGTAGGGCCCCTCCTATTCATGGATGTGCCATCATACATCACCAGCAGTAGAACACCATCAGTCACATCGGCTTGGCCCCAGAGGACAACAGGTCTTGCTTCATGAGGGGTAATAAGTCCGGTATTATGGTAAGTGTCACCCTAATAATTGAAGCATTTGAACATGTTGCAAAGAATTCTTTCTTGATTACAAAATGTTTGCTTGGAAATTATACTCTTTGCCTTATTTAACTTTGGTGGGTGTCATTTTGTCCTAGTAAGTTGGTCACCCTTGGGGATAGGGTGCTACCGATGGGTTCCTTGAAGGGTCATCGTCCATTCCCTATCATACTTATCACCTTCCATGCTCTTTCCATTTCGTTTCCTCGTCTTTTGGGATTTTCAGGTGTACTGACCCAAGAAGGGATTGTACCTCATTTCATGGGAAAAAGGGGCTAAAGGCTCAGAGGGAAATGTAGCTGGCAAAAGATAAAAGCCAATCATGAACCTTCCAGATGTTCACCCAGAGATCCTGAGACCAATGAAATGCTTCTCACAAAAGATCTTGAAGGACTTGTAAGATAAATAAATGCAAACTAATCTAATATTCATGCCAACTAGGGTAGAGCATTTATGGGCTATGCATTTCCTTTTAGTGCCCCTTATTGACTTCAACCTGGGAAAGCATGATGGCCAAGGTAGGGTAATGTGTGGGCAATGTTTTGTTGAATTTTAATGCTTAGCTCAAGCACATGTAGTTTATTTCAATTTAGCATGAACTTGAACCATAAACAATGCAACAATACAATATACAATAGTTGCAGTAACCAAGATCACAAGAAGAATAATCATGCACAAGAACACAAGAAGTTATCCTGGGAAAACCCTTCACAATCAAGGGAAAAACCCAACAATCCTTTGCTATAGAGTCAAGAGAAGATCACCCTTTCACCACAAACCCTAGTGCACACAAGAGGGTGCTCTATGACCAAGAAAACTTGCGCCTAAGAGAAGTGCACACTTCAGCCCTACAAGTAGGCGTTGAGATAATGAAACAAGTGTGAGTGAGTGAGTGATCCACAATGGGGATCTAACTCTCTTATTTATACATGACCTAGCACATCGAATGGATGTGTCTATTGGCACAATAGGGCCGACCTGTACAACTGAATAATATAATTAATCTTCACACAATATTAATTATCTTTACATGGTGGGGCCGACTTGTACCCTTTACAATATAAATTAGGGTTTTACCGAAGTCTTACTCTTTGACAATATAGCAAGGGATCTCACACATCCTCTAGTGCTCCGCCACTAGGGACACGTCCACCTGTGCTCATCCATAGGGACGTCACTCTCAACAAATCAACTCAATTAAGTCCATAGGAGTACTATCTGGAGAGCCATCTCAAGTCGACTCAACTAAGTCCATAGGAGTCCGACAGGAGACCATCTCATGTTGTCTCAGCTCAGTCCAGAGGAGCACGACAAGAGACCACACACGTCATCTCAACTCAGTCCAGAGGAGTATTACTCACCCATCACATGGGTGTTCTCACAGATCGTGTCAACTCGGTCCAGAGGAGAACGACCTGGAGAATGTCTCATGAAGTTGCAATCATCAACATGTTTTTCATGCTTAGGTAAAAGTCCCACACATTGTCTTCAACTTGGAAATTTACAAATAAATTGATGGAAAAAGCAACTGGCTTGGAAAAAGTTGCATCGCGAACAAAGGTGCAACACACCCTCTACAAAGGCACCCATAAATGAGACAATACAAACCCTTGTATGTCATGAACCCCATGCCCAAAAATTTTACCCCATTCCACCTAACACTCATACATGGCTTAGATTGGGTTTCCCTTGGGAAACATCCTTGACTTAAGAATTGAGTTGCCCAACATGATGCCTTGACACCCTTCACACACATAAATTTGAAAAATTGTATAAGGTCTTTGAGCATTTGTTTAGTTTGAAAAGGGGGGTTTGATGCACATGTTCGAGTAGTTTGATTATTAGATGTGGCTTACTTGGCATGATTCTTGTGACTTATGGACCCTTGGAGGGCGTATCTATTTGTCTTTGCAGGACCTTGCCCGATGGACAGGTATTTAGGAGGAGATGACTTGTTTGGACCTTCATGAGGGCTTTGGAGCCCCATGATGGATGCAGAGACCCCATGTCTGGGGCAGGCTGGTGATCACCATTGCACAGGAGGTCATTGCCTTTGGAGGCACTCTGGCTGGCCTAGATGGAGGGCTCCAATCTTCTCCCACTTGGAAGCTAGCCTTTGGAGGCTTGGATGTCACTCACCTAGCCTATGATGTCACCATGAAGAAGGCTAGGGTTTGATCATATGGAAGGAGGTTATGGCACAACGTTTTGGCACATGTAGCATGGTTATTGACCTTTGCAGGCCCAACGTTCCACTAAGTAACCTCAACGTCAACTTCTTGGAGCCTAACGTCACTCTAGAAGCGATGATGTCACCCTAGAAGGGTTACTCTTTGTAAAAATTGAATTTATTTTAATCTAAATGAGCAAATTAAGAAGTAGGCTCAGTTTAGTGAACAAACACAACCTTTGATTAATAAGGCTAGGATTTCCCATATAAATATGGCTAGCCTAATTCATTTTTATATCATAACTCACCTCTCACAAGAGGGAGATCTGAAATTTTCTCCCTCTAGTTCATATTGGCTGAAATTTGTGCTATCTTAGGAGTTTATGGTCTTTTGCACTAGTGCACTATCTCTTGGAGGCAATGCTTTGGATGTTACTTGGCTATTTTGTGGTGGTAAAGTGCTAAACTAGGGTTTATCCTTGATCATTCTTGGTGAAAGTAAGTAAATCCTGCAGCTTCTTTTATGCATTGAAGGTTTGTGGTTAACTTTACTTGTTTCATATTGAAGATTATGAAATTGCTTGTTGCAAACCCTAGGAAAGGAACATAAGGTACTTCTTCCTTTCTCTAGCTTATTCCACCTTCTATTTTGTCTAGGATATCTTATCTAAACTAGGCTCCTAAAGCCCTAAAGTGCTATCACTTTAGGAGTCCTATTTTAGAGGCTTGTTGCAAATCTATATTTCAATAGTCCAAGGAGAGAAGGATTCTCTAGGGCCTTAAAGTGCTTATGCTCTAGTGGAATTCGTCTTAGAGACTTGAATGCTTGAGGCCTTGAAGTGCCAACACCTCTAGCATTTATTTCGTGGTCCTTTGACAAGTATTATCATTTGTTTCTCCAAGTTAATTTGCTGCTATAATCGAGTCCATAAACCCAAAAGGCACTGATTTCTACTTGCTCTTGTGAAGAATTGATCAAGCAACTCTTACATTTTATTATCCTAAGCTCTTACTAACATTTACTAACTCTAGCTTAGCAAAATTAACTAATTGTGTTGCTGCTGTTATAAATAGATTGCTACAACCATCTAAAACCTTGTAATTTGCTGCATACACTCAACTAACATTGACTTAACAAACGCAGAAATTTGTCTAAGAAAGTGCTAATTAATCTATGGAATAAATGCTAAGTTTTCATTGTACTTTCATGCTATTCTGAGTAGTATTTCTTGTGGCTGTTACAAAAGATCAGTTGCTGTTGTAAACTGATAATTTGCTGCATTTTCACTTCAGCCACTGCTTATTTACATTGTCTATTGTCTTTTGAGGCTTTACTATCATTTTGGTACTTGGAATTGCTATATATATGCTATATCGTTCTTGTTCCGCGTAGGTACACAAGGTACTCTTCTTTGCCTCAATTTCTCAGACATATACCTTGTTGATTTGGGTGACCAGTGAGAGGGGGGTATTTCCTAACCATAACCTTAGTCTACCCAACCCTTTAGGTCACCAGGGACGCCTCCCTTGGGTTGGACCTTCATCCATCCCTAAAAGTGGGGATTTCTCACTGAGGTGACAGTGGTGGGATATCCTGTTGTTACGTCAATTTCACCGACTTTTCTTGGGCTTTGGACAAGTACAAATCGTGCGATAATAGAACGTTTGCTTGGAATTTATAACTTTTTCATAGTTTCACCTTGGTGAGAGACATGGTCTCCTAGTAAGTAGGTCATTGTAGGGAAAAGGGTTGTTACTGAGAAGTTCTTTGAAGGGTCATCGTATCATTCTCGTCCATACTTACCACCTTCCATCATTATACCCTTTCGTTTCCTTATCTTTTGGGTCTTCGGGTTCATTGACCCAAGAAGGGATCGTACCTCATTTCATGGGAAGAAGGGGCTGAAGGGCCAGAGGTATTGTAGGCTGTAGCTGGAAAAAGATAAAAGCCAATCATTGTACTTCCAGATGCTCGTCCTTAGGTTCCGAGAACAATGAAATGCTTCTCCAAAAAATGAAGGGCCTGCAAAATAAATCACATAATTAATAAATGTCCCTCTTGTCGAGGGGGTGCATTGCGGTGTCTTTTACTTTCCTTGGCACATGGCACTTAATGTATCCTAGCTTCAAGTGGTATTGCGGTACTCTTTACTTTCCCTTGTATATAGTACTCAATGTTCGAATTCTAATAAATTAAATGGCAAAGGGGCTTGGAAAAAGGTTGCATTGAAAAAGAAGGATGCAACACAAAGGCACCCATAAATGAGACAATATGAACCCTTGTATGTCAAGGACCCCATACCTAGAAGTCTTACCCCAAAATCCATCTCACACTCACTACATGACCTAGATAGGATCCTCTTAGGAAACACCCCTTGACTTGGGTGTTGTTTTAGCCAATAGGGCACCGTGACACCCCTCCCATACCTAAATTAGCAAAAACTTATAAGGTCTTTGAGCATTTGTTTAATTTGAAAAGGGGGTTTGATGCACATGTTCGGGTGGTTCTTGTATTAGATATGGCTTACTTGGCATGATTCTTGTGACTTGTGGACTCTTGAAGGGTGCATATGTTTGTCTTTGTAGGGCTTTGCCCGATGAACAGGTAGTCATGGGGAGATGAATTCGTTCAGACCTCCATGAGGGCTTTGGAGCCCAGAGATGGATGCTAATCCCCACGTCTGGGGCACCACCTGATGATGGACGTTACACCTTGATGATTGAGGGTGTTGCCTTTGGAGGCACCTGGGCATGACTTGTTGGTGAGCTCGCACCTTCTTCCACTTGGACGTTGGCCTTTGGAGGCCTAAACACCACCCATCTAGCCCATGGCGTCACCATTGAGAGGGATAGGGTTTGATGGAGAAGGCTTATGACAGGACGTTTTGGCACGTGTGGCATGATTTATGGCCTTTGGAGGCCCAACGTTGCATATTTCCAGCCCCAACGTTTCAGCTTTGGAGCTCAACGTTACCCTAAGAAGGGATGACACCACCCTTTTAGGGTTTACTTCTGTAAAAATTGATTTTTTTGGAATTTAAACAGGCAAATTAAGAAGTAGGCTTATTCATTGAAAAGACATGACTTTTGGATTAAGTCTTTTGGTGGCTAGGATTTCCCATATAAGTATGGCTAGCCACCATTCATTTTTTCATAACATATTCCTCTCACACAAGAGGAGGACTGAAATTTTTGCCCTCTTGGGCAACATTGGCCCTTTTACTTGTGTGCTATTTCTTGGAGGACACTTTGTGGACATTTCCTGCTTATTTCTTGGTGGAATTTCTGCAACTAGGGTTTGTGCTTGGTTTAATCTTGGTGAAGTAAAATCTGCAATTTCTTTCGTGTATTGAATGTTTATGGTATATTTCACTTGTTCATATTGAAGCTGTATTTCTTGTATAAACCCTAGGAGAGGAGCATAAGGTGTTTCCTCCTCTCTCTAGAATATTTCATCCATTGATTTGTTGAGAAACTTCATCTAGGGTAAACTCCTAAAGCCCTAAAGTGCTAGCACTTTAGGAGTTGATTGTAGAAGCTTGTCATAATATCATTTAAAAATATAAGGACGGAAAAGAATTCGCTGGAGCCCAAAAGAGCTCGCTCTCTAGCAAATTCTTCTCTCAAGGTTTGAAGTTTAAGGCCCTAAGGTTCTAGCACCTTAAACTTCACCCCATTTTCTTAGACATTATTATCATTATTCTCCAAGTTATATTTATAGTGCTGTTGTAAATGACTCCATAGCCCAAAAGGCACTAGTTTCATTGCTCTTGTGAAGGACTTTGATCAAACAAACTCTTAAATTTCATTCTCTAAGGCTTTCACTAAATTTTTCTACCTGTAGCTTAGCTTAACCTACTAATTTTGTTGCTGCTGTTGTAAAACACTGCTACAGCCATCTAATTTACTCAAATTTGCTGCATAATTCACTCTAACTATTAGCTAACATACTCAGAAATTGCTTGAAATGGTTGATAATTGATCTATTAGATAAATGCTAAGTTTTCATTGTCTTTTTTTGCAATTCTGAGCCAAATTTCTTGTGGCTGTTACAAAATACTATTTGCTGTTGTAGACTGTTAGTTTGCTGCAAATTTTTGTATCAGCTAGAACATATTTTCATTGTCTACTGTCTCTTGAGGTATTACTATCATATTGGTACTTGGGAATTGCTATATATATATATATATATATATATGCTATTTTTGTTCTTGTTCCAGGTAGGTACCCAAAACACTTCCTTTGCCTCAATTTCATAGACATAGACCTTTGACTTAGGTAACCAGTGAGAGGGTGCTCCAAGTTTGGCTACTTCACTTACCATCTGATGATTGATCCCTTGAGGTTACCGGGGATGCCTCCCCTGTGGTGAACCTCATCCATCAGTAAAACGTGGGGATTTCGTACTAAGGTGACAGTGGTGGGTTATCCTGTAGTTACGCGGATTTGATTTATTTATTTACTTGTCTTGGGCTTGGACAAGTACAAATTCTGCGATAACAGGTCCAAGCATATAGAGATCATATATCACTTTAAATGAGACAAGGTTTAGAAGGGAGCAATGAAGCTCCAATATATTCCCATGGATCAACATGTAGCTGATATTCTAACCAAGGCCTTGGCAAAAGGGAGTGTTGAGAATTCCTTAAGAGACAGACTTGGATTGGTGCAGAATTCCTTCTTCGCTAAGAGGGAGTGTTGAGAAATATAGCTTGGACAGGAATTTTCGCACAAGTTCAGTGTGAATGTGTGAGAAGTAGTTCGATATATTTCTATTTTTGAAAAGTTGTTCTATTTTTGAAAAGTAATTCTATTTTGTAATTCACTTCAGTAAAAAAGTGAAAAGTGTTATATTTAGCAGTCCAGTCTAAAAAGTGTATTTCATGCATGCATGACTTAGACTAGGAGTAATCTTAAAAATAGATTAGGGTTTTGGTCTTACCTAAAAGTATAAAGACAGGTCAAGATAGAGAGTTCACACACAAACAGTTGAACAATTGAGCAGGTTGAGCGTCCAGGAGAGAGAGAGAGAGAGAGAGAGAGAGAGAGCTGGGATTTGGTAAGATGGGAATTTGGACAACTTAGTAGGCTGTACAGTACAAATTCGTACACATGTACGGAACAGGTATGTACAGTCGTACGGACACGCTGTACAGTTGTCCATATAGCCAGACTGTCCAAGAGACCATACTTTCTCAGCAGGCCATATTGCTCAGTTCAGGGTGTTTTTGTAATGATGCAGCTGCTTTTGTCAGCTCGTGGAGGTTTTCTTGTAAGTTTTTTTAATGAATGAAAAGCTGATTTTGAAGGAGTAATTACTTGTGTTTGTGTGAAACTGTTTTATGCTTCCGCTATTTAATTTCCAGCTATTGTGCGATGGATGCTATGGTCTGAAATTGAATTTCAGCATCAATTAAATTCAACAATCTACCTGTTTAATTTAGATCATAAGGACTTTAGTCACCTAGGCTTGGAATTTTCACAATATCTTCTTCTAAACTCCATTCACGCAAATAAAGTTCTAGGCACTGGTCTTACTTTCCAACATTCTTTAAATCATAAACTCTAAAATCGTTTTTTGCTGGTTTTATATCTGACGTATATAAATTGTAAATCTGATTTTAGATTTCATTCCACAGTGCCCAGATGTCTCAAATTTGTCCCCACTAAAGTATGTAAGTTAGCATTAATATTTTGTCTTCGAACTGTGGATGCCATCCCTCTTCCTGTTCAGGGTGCATGATGGAGGTCCACAGCTAATAAAACACCGAATTGAATCAGCAAAAGATAAAGGTATATCTGGAATGTGAGCTTGAAAGGTATGTATGGAGTTTTAGCATACTGGATATGATAGGAGAGATGGAATAGATTTAGCAGGGCAAATGGATGCAGATATTCAAAGTAGCTAAACATTGAACATCTGAAAGTGTTCATCTTAAATAACCCTTCCGTATTTTGTTTTATATGTGCTAAGTGCATGGCTTTGGAAGTTTACAGTGAATGGGCTTTTATTGTAGGCACTAAGTCTTTCTTTGATGTCTCAACAGCTATTAGATTTAATTTTTTTTCTTCTGTTTTTTTTTCAATAGAAGGTATGGGTTTTTTTCGTTCTTCATTCTAGTTTTATTTTTGAAATGTTTATGGTGGCATTACTGTTACAGTCGACTACATGGGATACTGCCAAAACATGTGTTATCAATAAAATGTACATGATAATCATCTTGCCTGATTTTTGATTTGCAGCCCAACATGAGGAATTGGCTTCAGGACCCATTGAGGATTTGATAGCTCACCGTGAACATAGGTAAATTATTCTTTTGGGCAGTGAAAGCAATTTGAAAATATCAATTTATTTAAACTAATACATGGAAATTTTCAATTAGGTATCGTATTTCTGGAGCAACATTACGTGCAGCCCTCGACCACAGCTCAAATATGGCTCCTGTGGATTCCTTGTCATCTGAAAGTGATGATCTGAGCCAAAGACAGAAGCATGATGAGGGGCAGCATCCCAGCTCTTTTCAAAATATGATTAGGGAAAGGCAAAATCCATCTTTGCAGGAAATTGAAGCTCAAGGAAGTGAAGAAAGCTTTATTAGAATTGAGGAAAGAGGTGGAAAAGCCTCTCCAACGGTTGATGTGGCTGAAGTTCTTAGGCGATGGACACATGCTTTACAACGGATACATAAGCAATCTCTTCGGCTGGTACATGATTTGAACTCTAAGAATGACTTTGTACTCTTGTCTTAGATATGAGGTTAACAAGTTACAACAATGCCTAGTTTGCTAGATAGTCCAGTAGTGCTATTACACTAAAAAGTCCAATACTTTTAGCAAAAGTTCATTATACAGATTTTGATTTTGTTAGACATATGGGTTTCTGTCTATTGCTTTGATTGTTTTAGACTTTAGTTAGTTATATTTGCATCTATTTGTCAAAGTAGTTATGAAAAAATCTTTTCCCAAAGCTTTTTTCAGGGATTTTTTTCATAGTTAAAAGTCTGCTTTTTGTTTCAGGAGTGGTCTCCACCTCCACTTATATATCATTGTACAAGACATAATCTTCTCTTACATTGCAGGACTGAGAAATATCGATTTTGTGAACTCTGGACTTGCACCTAGTCTTATCTTCCTGAGTATATTAACTTGGGTAATATGCCTGCCAGGTTTTGAACGTGGGTCATCATAGCCGTATCTGTTCAGCTTATTGCTAGACCACAACTCAACAGCATTAGGGATGATTTTTAAATGCACTTACAATGCTTAATTGGTGTTTACTATTTTCTAAAGTTAGTTTTAAAATGTAAGCTTATTATTTATATTGAATTCCTAGAATTATTTGTTATTTTCGAAGGATAAGTTTTTGGTTAATGAGTTCAAGATATATATCCTTGTACAAGACATGTTTGTCTTAACTGTCGGGGCTGAGAGGCCTCTATTTCTTCAAAACCACTCATGATTTGCATCTGGCTTCATCTATCTCAACATATTAAGCTGGGGAGTATCTCTGCTGTGTTTTGGCCCTGGGCCATCATTGCTGTAAGTGTCTAATTTACTTCTAGACAAATAACCTGGTGGACTGTGAGATGATTTTTAAATGCACTTACAATATTTGTTTGTTATTTTCTAAAGTCAGCTTTTAAATTTGAGTGAAATCTTTTTTTTGCTAGTTTGTCCGTGACCTGCGGGACTAGCCTGTGGCTGAGAAACCGCGACTCAGGGGCATCTAAGCCGTCAAAATCACCCGGGAAACGCACCCGGCCTGAGCCACGCCAACCCTTAACATGGCTGGATTTTTTGTCCCCGCAGGTTTCGAACCCATGACTTAACATCACGGAGTGCCTTAACAGCACACTCCCCTCACCGACTGTCCTACACCTCGGGGACATTGAATTTGAACTTATTATTTATATTGATTTGCTATTTCCAAGGAATAAATTTTTGGATAATTGAATCAGTATTTCTGACTATTTTCCATAGCCTTGTCAAACACGTTCCTTAGCCCTTTTACTTCCATTGTATGGCTATTGCTTTATTCTTTGCTTTGTAGCTCTGAAAGTATGTTCCAAAATTTTGTTCTCTTTGTTTTGTGGCTGTAGGAAATATTCGTTTGGAATAATTTACAGGTCACATGAGTCCCTGTGTGTGATTTCACGAGCATAACGATTGGTGTGGTTTCTTTATAATGAGGTTATGTTTGCTGCTTTTTGTAGTTTGCATGTGTTTTTTCTKAGGGTTTTTTAAAATACGTTTCCTAAACATATTCTAAGTGGCCATTCCCTGAAATATGTGGCTTTCGCTGCATCTGGAAAGGAACAAACTCAAAGGTAAAGGACAAGCTGGTCTCAACAATGGCTACCAAACTATTGACCACACATTTACAMTTGGGGCTATTATTGAGGAGTTGTTAACCCCTAGATTTTCACCATTGGAAATCTTGAGGGTTAAGAGCCAACATGCATTGTTTTGGCTGCCATTCAGGGATTCTCCCAGATTTTAGCACTTGTGTGAGTTAGAGGTTGGTTCCCATCAGAGATAGATGCATGATCGGTATATGGTTGTTTTTGTTTCAGAGTTAGAGTTAGCTTGGTTTACCATGCCTTTGAGAGAGTTGTCTACATACAACAGGTATCCCTACTTTTTAGGAGACAGTGATTGAGAGACTTGGTTGACAGTTTTGAGCAGTTTGAGCATACAGGGTTGGTCATTGTATGATTATGAGCCTGATGACTTTTTTTCGGGTGACATGCGAGAGCTTTCTGTTTTTAGCAGGTGTAGCACCAACGCTCGCATGTCGATTTTGATCGCATATTTGAAATCCTCTCGGAAAACCGAATCCGATGAATATGATATCATTGACATGTGGGGATATTATATTTTTTAGCAGCGTCTATTTTTAGACATGTGACACACGCTGGTGTTCTCCTAGTCATCCTCATGTTTTTGACAATTTCCTAAATTTTAGGAGCCGGACCCTATTTTTGGCAGTTTTTATTTATAGCAGGGGTGGTTGGCTCCAAAGGTGACAAGTGGCAAGGTCGGATTCTTACATTTGGCAGAGTTTCAGTGTGATGTGGCATCTACTTGGCATCATTTGATGAGGGGCACATTTTCCAAAGATAAAAGCGTTAAATTAATTGATTAAATGGAGGGCGTGTGGGTGAGATGGCAAAGCTTTATGGACGTGATTGAGCTAATTAAGGCTTAGTCACCATTAATTTCCCTTCACCTACCATAAATACCACTTTTCGTGCATTAAAATTCCAATAAAAATTATATTATTCGTTAATGCGCATTTAAATCCCTATGGCACGTCTCGTTTATCCATGTCCTTTCCCCCTATCTCTATATGTATTACTTTCCCCTTTCCACTTTAAACCCTCACTCGTACATCTTCGTTTATGTATGTGTGTCTTACCTACTAACCCCACTTCCCTACATGCATACTCACTCACTAAACCCACCTATGCATGTCACTTTATTTAATGAAAGTGTGTCCCCCTTCAATTTTTTTAATTAATTAATTATAAAGGTGTGTTCCCGCTTTTTTATTTAATTATTAAAAGTGTGTCCCCCCTTTAATACTCCCCATGTAAACATACGCACCCTTCTTAAAACATACCCATCCCTTTTTTAAAAAAGTGCATGACTTAACTTACGTTTATCCCTCCTTTGGGCCATGCGCTACTCCCTCACGTTATCACTTTTCCATTCATGCGTGGGTCCCTTACTCCACACACACTCTCCTATATGAATGACTACATATCTCCCTATCCACCTCATCTTTCCACTCACCCATGTACATAGTAGCTCATACTCTCTATCCTCATTTATATCCCCTTTTCCCATTCGCATATGTCAAATAAAGGGGGTGTTAAATTTGCATATGTCAATTCGCTGAGTTAACTTGGGTTTCACGTCCCCTCATTCCTAGTCCCTTCTCACCTTGCGTATGATTGACTCTCCCTCACATCCACGTAAGCCACCTACACCATGAACATGCTATCCCTCTCATGCATGCACATCCTCCCTCCCATTCATCCTTCCTTCGCTTAATTATCCCGTTTTACTTGATGTGACATTTATTTCCCTTTTCCCCATGCGCATAAGCTTTAATTTATCTTCCATGAACAAATCTCCTACCTCTCACACTCGACTTGTTTTGTGCGCATCGGTGATTAACTCATACTCGCTTTCCATATGCCCTYACCTCTCCTAGTTTGAGCTCACACGTGGGTCCTTTCACTCCCATATCCGCCATATCTCCCCTTCTTTGCCTCATGCGCATGCCTCTTGTGCTACATCACTCATGCTTGGATCCTCATGTGAATTAATTGGTTGGAGTTACCTCATGCGCATGGTCATGATTGAGCTATTATTGGTTGGGGAGATGTGCCCCCTCGGGCCTCTACTATATATTGGACTCTCCTCTTCATTGCAAAAGGTCAGATTTTGGTTGCAGCAGCACATACTATCTCTCTCTCTCTCTCTTCTCTCTTATTCTCTTTAGTCTAGCTACTCTCTCTTTGAGCAAGGGTGATCATTGTACCGGTTGTGGACTTGTTGATTGTGGTGCAATCAACCCTTTGGCAAGCCTATAATAAAGAAGTTTTGTGTTTGTTTCCATACCTTCCTTCTTGTTAGTACTTTGTTATTTTTTGCAATTAGATTAGTAGTTCATACTATTCATTGTGATATTTAGCTATCTTTTGAGTAGTTTCTCTTTCTATTCTCTTCTATTTCTCTTTTGCTAAACCTTGAGGTTCCCTCCTAGCTATAAAACTATCTTTTCCCCCGCGTTTAGGGCAGATTTACCGCGCTGTCCAAGACACACCAGCTGCTGTTTTTGTCATAAATTGCAGAAAATTAGACTTCTATACAACAACAAATCACCCTAGGGACTCCCCCCTGAGGCTGGCAAGCACAAACCCAAACAGAGAGGGGTCTAGTCCGTGACAATTTGGGGCTTTTCTCCTTTAATCAGCCACCTTTTCATCACTGTTTTTTAAACTTATATTAGGTCAATTGGAGGATGAAAAAGTGTGCTAACAGGGGGTCAGATAATTGTCATCCAAAGGCTCTTGCTGTTTTGTGGGTTGTAGAAGGCTTTTGATTCAGTCTCAAGAGTCAAGACACTCCTTGTTCCAGAGATTGTGGAACATTAGGATCTCTGAGTCTCTCATTGTTGCTATTATGAGGTTCTATGCGACAATTATTGGATGACTTTGTACATCTCAAGGGTTTTTGGATTTCATTGGGATCACCATTTAGGTTAAACAAGGATGCCCTCAATCATCGACATTGTTATCCCCTAGGCTAGGGATAACTAAGGAGATTATGTCTCGAGGCCCATAGGTCCTAGACATGGAGTACTGAGAGCCATATTGACTTGAGCCTGGCCCTGGAGGGCCCATCTTTCTTCTTCAGCGCCTCCACCTTGTCGGCAACAACATCCATCCCATCGGCCTGGTCCTTCAGCAACAATGGGTCTTGCTCCATGAGGTAATGAGTCTGGGTATCATGGTATGTGTCACTCTGATTCTCAAAACATTTGAATATGTGCATTTAATTCCTTTTACTTCTAACGTGTGCTTGGACCTTATGCCTTTCCACTTGTCCACACCTGGGAGGAATGACATGACTCCCTAGTAAGTTGGTTCCCATAGGGTTTGAGTTGCCACTGGGTGGGTTCATGTAAGGTCATCGTCCGTTCCCACCATACTTACCACTTTTCATATTTTTCTCTCTCATCCATCCAATACATTGGTTCGGGCATTGGGCTTGCCAAGCTAGCAAAGGGTTGTACCTTACCTTGTGGGAAGAAGGGGCTAAAGGCCCAGATGGTAAAACTAGCTGACAAAAGATAAAAGCCAAAAGAACAAAACCTTTAGATGCTTCGCCCAGGGATCCCCGAGAAAGCAATAAAAGGCTTCTCAACAAGAAACAAAGGGTCCCATAAAATAATAAAATCAAGACCTAGTTGGAGGATAGGGGGTCTCATCACGAGCCAACCTATTAGGTCCATGGGCATGTAGCAGTATGACACTACCATTCAGTTGGTCACCATGCCAGGGTAGTGGCTCTTGGTGGCATAGCTAAGAGAAAGGGGGTCTCATCACGAGCCAACCTTCTCATCTCCGTGAAATGCTTGTGGGTAACATTGTCACCACTGGTCATCACGTCGGGGCAGTGTCCCCTGACTACTCTCTTGAAAGAAAAAACAATAAGATAAAAGATAAAATGGATGAATGGGCTTGGAAACATTTGCATCCATGACAAGGTGCAACTCACCCTCTTCAGAGGCACCAACAGGTAAGCCATACATTCCCCTGTCATCACTGCACCCATTGCTCAGACATCCTTTACCACCTCATTCACTCACATGGCTTGGATTTGCCTTCATCTGGAAACATCCCATATCTAATGAGAATTAGCCCAATAGGACATCCTAACACCCCCTCCAAACCTGGCTTGTAGAATAGCATAACGTCTTTGAGCACTTGTCTGGGAAAAGGGGGTTTTATGCACATATTTAAATAACTTGATTATTAGATGTGATTGACATTGCTATGATCCCTGTGACTTATGAGCCCATGGAGGGCGTACTTGTTGTTGTTGCAGGGCCACACCCGACGGACAGGTACACATGGGGAGATGATTAGTTTGGACCTCCATCGGGCTAAAAGCCCACCGGATGGATGCTGAGACCCCAGCCAGGGGCACAGACAGATCAAAGGTTTGCACCAAAGAGAGAAGAGGACGTTCCACTAGAGACATCCTGGCAAACCCAGGGGGTTCTTGCTCTCCCACTATGATGTAGGCCTTGGAAGGCCCATGACGTCACCTCTATGACCCTTGACGTAACCCAACGTTTGATGGACACTTTGGAGGCAGTTGTGTGCCAAGTGGCATGTGTGGCTTGATCCAGAGGCCTTGGGAGGCCTAACGTTTTGCTCCTGGAGGCCAATGTAGCACTAAAAAGGCCTAACGTCACCCTAAAAGGGGCATGACGTCACCTTTTCTGCTTGATTTAGGGTTTTTGATTGTCATTTAATGTAAAAACTGGATATTACATGTAAACTGGCCATGTCAACCTTTTTGACCTAATTCTGGTCATTGTAATTGTATAAATAAGGGATTTTCCCTTGTATTTTTTGGATCATCTTTCACACACACAAGTGTGAGGTCTGAAATTTGCGCTCTAATTAGGGTTACTTGGCTGAAATTTGGTGCTCACTTCTTGAAGGAGGCTTATTTTGGACTATTTTGGCATTTTTCTTGGTGGAAGTGTTCAACTAGGCTATTTGCTAGATGATTCTTGGTGAATGTAAGTAAAATTTATGCAATTCTTCTTCATTGAATGGTTATAGTTATGTTTATCTTGGATTTATACTAAGATTATGAAATTGCTAGCTTAAAACCCTAGGAGGCTAAAACACATGTTATTGTCCTTGCCTTAATAACTTTCACCTACTAGATTATGCTAGAAAGCCGATTTTCTTGAAGATTTTGATAAGGGCCTTGCCATTGCAACACCCTAGCACATTTTTCTTCATCTAAGCCGTCATCTAAGGGCCTAGGGTTACCTACTTCCTAGTAGCCATTTTCCCCCTAGGGTTTGGTGATTGAAGCCTTGAGCTACCAACACTTCAATTATTGACCCTCTTGTCTCTAGTCCCTCATTATCATTTGTTCCTTCAAGATTTGCCGCTACCTAAAAAGACTCCATTTACCCTAAAAAACACTGATCTAAGCCTTACTATTGAGTGATTGACAAAAGCTACTATCAAAACCTACACCTTAAGCTCTCTACTAACCACTCCTAACCTTAGAATAGTCTAATCTGCTAACATATTTGCTGCTGTTACTAAAGTAAGCTACAACCATAAATTGCAACATTAAAAGCACCTAAAAGCAATTGAAAAAGCTGATTTATATATTGCCTTATTTGCTTCTGACAAATGCTAGTACTTTGGTATTGATGAGTGATTATTCTTGGTCATTTTGAAGCCGTTTTAAGGCATTTATTGTGAAGTTATTGTCTTATAAACATTGCTGCTATAAGTTTCTGTTTGCTTCACCATATATCGACTATTGCTTTTATTGATAAAGTCCATGGTTTTATGAAGTACTATCAACAGGTTGTACTTACAAAATATATCTTTTCTTGTTGCTTTGTTCTAGGCAGGTACATCTTAATTTTTCATTACTTCATTGGTTAAAACCCTGGGACTTTTTGATCAGTGTGACTTGTGAGAGGGGACATTTTCATAGAAACTTTAACCTTTGCCTTCTCAAACCCCTAGGTCACCGGGGACGTCTCCCCAGGGCTATCAACCCTAAATAGAAAGAGGTATCCCGTTGAGGTGATAGTGATAGGATAACCTCCCGTTACGCCAATTTGCCTTTCCTAGACCTTATCCTTTGGAATAAGTACAAATTGCGCGATAACATACATTATTTGGGATTTACTTTGATGTGATGGAAGCACACCTTAGGGAGAACACCCATGTTGATGATTGCTGCCTTCTACACCATGTCCTTATTGAACTACCTCTATTTGTGGATAATGTGTTCCTTTTGGTCTCCTCCTTTGAGGGACTTAAAAGGTAGTTAGATGCTCTTGCTAGTTTTGTGACCATGGGTAGATGGCCATGAACCTTAACAAGACTAAGTTGATGATATTCAATACCTCTAAGAGTTGGTTTTACACTCCTGCTATGTACTTACAATGGTTGTACTTGGTGCCATTGATCTACTATTGTAGTCATTTGTTGGACATTAATTAAATTATCTTATCTTATTACCTAAGAACACCATGTCGGATTTCGATTCTGTTTTTAGAGGAGGTGATTGTGAGATCACTACAATAGATACCTGCTCAACAACACAATTCACATGCCTTGGATTCAACATGAAGCTTGATTCCCAACCTGAACTCAACAAGGGGCTTGCGTCTTTTTCCGTGCTTGAGTGCTAGTGTTTCGAATTGTATTTTCAAGACATTCCAATGAAGATGCATCTTTTTGAGACCATCATCAAAACTACTATTTTTTATGATTATGAAGTTTGAGGGCCTAGTTTGATTTCAAGTGATTGGGCATGTTTGGAGGGAGTCTAATCCGTTATACTCCTTCGTATGATCTGTTGTAAAAAAATTGTCCATGTTACCGGTCAGATTATATGTTAGAATGATAAGTGTTAAAAGCTCTAACCCACACCATACAATCCAAGTAGAACCTACAGAGGTCACCCACTGTCACCTCAATGACCTACCTCTGCACTTTAGGCCAGCTCTCCTCCGACTCAAGGGGTCTTCCCTAAGAATCACTATGGCTAAGCAATAAGGAACAAAGTGATATCACAAGTAACCCCAGTAATTGAGTCTAGTTCGAGAGAGAAAAATAATGGTGATGGAGGGACATGAAGATCAGTGACAATATCAAACGAGGCAATGGATTCAAGAGGAATCAAATGATGAGGCGAGGTTAAGAAGAGCACCCTCCTTTTGTCAATTACTCGGTAGAATGGATTAGGGAAAGAGACTAGAACCCTGAAGATAAATTAATCCCTTGCCTAATCAAGACAAATCATGAAATCATAACTCCACTAGATAGGAACCCTCCAAGGGAAAAGCTTTCAATCACAAGACCAACTATGATGCTAAATAAGATCAAACGCTTACTGAAGGGATCCATGATAAGGATCTGTCCACTAACTAGGTTCAATAAACTTACCTGACACCAACAAAGGGGAGATGAAGTCTAGTACCGTGATCTCTCCTTCCACGTGACTATGTAGCTCCTCGATGGATTGATATTAGTTGCCTTCTTGTAGTCTTGTGTAATCACAATTCTATCCTTTGAAGTATTGTAGCGATAACCAAGAAAGAACAAGCCTCTTTGTCAACAACATTCATCACACAGATAAGCCCTTAACAACAAAATATCCCTCGAAAGATATATGTATTAAACTCCAAGGGGAGAAAAATACTCTCACAATTCAACCATGATTACAAATAAGGACATCCTTCTTTTATATAGAGGAGGTAAGAAATTTCCGTTACAATAAAATAATATTATTTGTGGAATTTCCTTAGATCTAGCAAGGAAATTCTAGATCTTTTCTACTTCTAGATCTAAATTTAATAAAATAAAGATGGTCAATGCCACATGTACAATGAATAAATCCCCTAGAAGAGGGTTTCGATCCACCAAACCAAGAGAGAAATGGTCAACAAATATTTTATTCCTTGGAAATAATGCTCAACGTTCCCTTGATTCATGCTTGAAATAGTTGTTAGGCTTTGAAGGATGTGTTCACGCCCCAAGAAATGGTCAATATCCTTGATTAGTGGAAGAATAATTTCCCAATGGTCCCTTTCAACAAGTCGATATCCTTAATTTGAGCAATGACTAGTTTGAATCTTTGACTTGTGCAATTTCCTCATTTAATCTTCTTAGCATGGTCGTCACTTTCAAGACAACTTCATAAATCAAGTGATATAATGGTCCAATACCTCCAAACAATGTTCCAAATGAAGGCCCATGGTCATACCTTGGATCAAGGGACTTGCATGAATTATGCAAGTGTCCTTTTAAGTCAAAATTTTGGTCATTAAACCCCAAATAAATAAAGTGACGGAAAACTTCGAAGAAATTAATCCTCATTTCCAGCTCATCATCCTTCAAGACATTTCATTCAAGCCATACTCACATCATCCAAAGAGTTCACATCAGCAAGGTAGTTCCAAGTGCATGCCATATTATCACTCCACGTCATCAAATATTACAAGCTAATCCAACGGCTGCCATGTGTACAAATAATCTCTCAAACTCTACACAAACCAGCTCATAAGTTGACAAATAGGACATCGTTCAAGATTCCTCCACGTGGTGTAGATTTTTGAGGAACTATGAGGGTGCCCAACTGGCCTGTCAGATGACCTCTTGTTGGGCTCTAAGTTATGTCAACAAGGCTGTCCTCTGCTGCTGTTTTAGGACAGCAAACAGTCAAGTACTTTTCTGCCCCAAAACTGATGGTTATATGCTCTTTTAAGGTGCCCTTGCAAGTAGTTTTAGTAACCAAGTGTTAGTACATGCAAACCTCCAAACATATAGCACTCCTCTAGGATCTTTACAAGCTCCTACAACTGATTTAAACACTAAGCATACATGAAAATGAACACATGTATTTTTGGTAAACATGACCCTGGATAAAACCCCCCCGGGGAAAATCAGTTTAGAATGAAAGTATATATAAGTGATGTCTAAAGCATGAGATACAACAAGTATGGAAAATACAATGGAACCTGATACAATAGCAACTCCTCTCGAGATGCTTTGGAGTTCCAAGAAGAGATATTCGCCCAAGCTTAGTGCACGGTCTTCGCTTGTTGCCAATCTCATTGAAACAATGCGCCCTTGACCCTTTGAGCTCTGATGAAGAATCCCTTGCACACAAAGAAGCTCTTGTGTGCCACCTGTCCACTGAAACTAACGGATCTGCGATCGTCCAACTGTAGCTAGTGCCTGCTAAGTGTGCGCCCTCCTCCAAGCAAGAACAACCATCACAAATAAATGAGGGTCTAAGCCTCCATGAGCCCTCCATGGAAGGAGGCGCCCAAGCTTCCCTCATCCAATGCCTCCTTCCACATCCCTTTGCTCCTCTCCCAACTCTCTTGGTGAACAAATGAAGGAATGAGCCTCTCTTGGTCCCTTACACCCCTGTTGAACCATCATAAGAAAACCTAAAAGATGAATGGCTTGGATCACTCCAAGTCATCTCTAATAAAAAATTGAGATCTCTCCAAAAGAATCTCACCTCAAAACCCACTTTGGGTTAAGTTCCCTAAGTTCACTTTATGTCCCGTCATTCACTCACTTAGTGAATAAAATGTCACTTTTGCCTTAAGTGGCAAAATTTCACTTTTGACTTAAATCTTCTATGTCAAAGTGGAATTAGAACATAAAGGTAAAGTACATTGGTACAAACATCTCCCTCTTGTAGTTAGAGGCCCAAAACCACAAGGGGACCACTTTCCAAGGTACCCAAGTCTCAACACGTGGCATGTCAAGGATGTACGCAGAATAGCTCTAACTTTGCCTCGAGAAGTGTGGCCAATGCATCGGGATACATGCACTGCCTTGGGAAACATGAAGATGACCCAAAAATCAGAAAGCAACCAGACTATCCTGCTCATCAAAATGCCCGCAAAGGTGAAATTTTTTATTATAGGTACCCCTGCTAAAAAGAGGGGTAACAATCCCCTTAGGTCATTAATCATGTCGTGTCCGATGCCCATCTATACACCTTGAGAGGATTTTTAGTGTTTTCTTTTTCGTTTACAAGATACAAACCTTGGGAGTCTCTATTATTGGATGGGAGAGATACCCGCATTTGGCTCATTGCTCTTCAGAGGAGATTTCTTTTTGATGCCTCTCTAGACATAGACAATGTTGGTTCATGTAGGCTTCTTCACTGCTTTAGGCCAATGACATTTCTATTAATTGCATCCCTTTCTTGAGGTACTCTTTGGATGGCTCTGGTTACCTCCTTCCTCTATAAGGAGTGATCAACAGGGTAGTTAAGGATGACTTATATTGATAGTGCATAAGGGTCAGATGAATTTCCCACCCTTAGGCTCTTGCTCCCAAAATGGCCTTGGGCACTTTCTATACTTGTAGGGTGGTCTTTGTTATCACACGATTGGTACTTGTGCAAAGCACTCCACAAGATCCCAAATCTTGTGTAACAATCGGAAATACCCACCACTGTCACCTAAGTAGATATTTCCCTCGTTTTAGTGAAGGAGAAAGGTCCAACACAAGGGAGGATTCCCTAGTGACTTAAAGGGATCAAATAAGAAGATTAGCCAAGCCTATAGCCCCCTATCTTTGTCACTTAGTTGGTCAAGCTAGGTCTTAGGGAAAGGTGAAGGATCAAATTGGTTTGAACAAGGTAATTGGGCAACCTGTACGAGACAATAAACACTTCAATGCATAATATCATCAGTTACCAAGTTATATAGCATAATAATCACCTTTAGACACTAGATGACAAGTAAACCCTATTGCTGTTGTAAATTTGCAGCAGTCAACCAGTTTATATCAGCAATGAAAGATTTATAACAAGAAGAAGAAATACAAGCCAAAAATTTAGCAATTGGTTCTCTAAATTTAGCTTACAACATGGGCATCAATATCAAATGGCTAAAACAGTTTTCTGGGCAAGTTCTCCCACAATATTAAGTGAATTGCAGCAAAACTCTGCAGCCCTAATGGCTGTAGCAAACAATTTATGCTATGTTACCGCATCCACGGGGTTTGGATGCTGGATCCGCGTTTCAGATCCGGATCTGGATCTGCCCAAAACTACGAGGGATCCGCCAACAATGCGTTTCCGAAATTCAAGGAAACGGATCCTTTGTCCCAGAAATGGTTTAGGGTGATGGAAACAGATCCCGCCTTATCCATAAACGGATCCCGACGTCTAGCGAGCCTATGCACAAGGATCCCAAAAAAATCGTTTCCGGTTTAGCTTTGCCGCTGTTTCAGGGTGTACCTCCGGTTTCGATTTGCGGTTTAGGGTTTACGCTGGGTGGACAGGACTTATAAAACCTACCCCACAACGACCCCACTTCCATACATTCGACAACAACTTCAAAAGCCCGCGATTGTCTGTAGTGTTCAGACTCGAGAAGCAACGATTGTTTGTAGTGCAGCGTGCTTGCTCGGGAAGGCAGTCGGGAAGCACGGGAAGGGAAGACAGTCGGGAAGCACGGGAAGCACGGGAAGGGACACCGCGGGTCGACCGACAGGTTCCAGGTATTTTTAAATTTTTTTAATGGTTTTATTTTTAATTTTAATTAATGAAATTTAAATTTAAATTTCGTGTTAACAGTTATATATACATTATAATATATATATATATATATATATATATATATATTATATATATAATATATACTATATATACAATATATATTATATATATATAAATTATATAATATATACTGTATATATTATATAATTTATATATATAATATTTACTGTATATATAGTATATATTATATGTATCAGTATATATATAATATATACTATATATACAATATATATTATATTATATGCTATATATATACAGTATGTATTAATTATATGTATCCGTATATATATAATATATACTATATATACAATATATATTATATTATATGCTATATATATATACAGTATGTATTAATTATAATTAATACATACTGTATATATATATATAGCATATAATATAATATATACTGTATA